>JACVVK020000111.1:162500-270000 GCA_018292915.2 Batillaria attramentaria | reverse complement strand
TTTCCATCGTGTTTGTAAACACCCTATTCCCCACCACCTCTCCTACCACCCCCAAACCATCCCCCAAAACTGCTTTAAAAACTTGAAACCTCTTTGACACAAACTTGGTGAAGGAAACGAAGTTACAGGGCGACAAATCAAGCGTAATTGAACAGAACGCCCTCTACGCTCCAAGGTTAGAGGTGCCAAAGGGGGAGCAACTGCAACAAGGGACGTAATAAATTTAGCCGGCGTGAGAAAAGACCCAGCTGGACAGAAAAGAGTGGGGTTTGAAGCACGCGACAGGGCTGGAGTTCGGTTCGTAAATTACACGGTAGAGGGATCCAATGGAGGGAGTAGAGCAACTGAGGCGGCGGTGCGGGAACACGTGACATCGTCCAGACCTTCTCCGCTGAAGAAACACTTCTCCTGGTGCAGTCGGAGACTTGGGTAATGGTTCATACGGCTGTTGTCTACTTTTTTTTTTTTTTTACACCACAAGCCAGTGCAAAGTTTCAGTGAGACGGTTAACTACGAATGCTTTACGAATGTAAGGAAACAGAGGGCGAAAGTGTGAGTTATGGCTTTTCATAACCCACTCAGTGGTTTACGAGTTCACCAAAACCCACTCTAGTTACGTCATCAGTCAAAGACGCACAGAAAGTGCGTCATTTCAAACATTTGGAACTCATTCTTCACGGCAGGTGCATACTTATTTTGTTCACGTTTGGGGGTGATATTTTATTTTGTTTGGATCACGTAGAAAAATGATCGCACAGAAAAACCTATGTGAAGTATTTGCGAGTGCACTTTTGAATGCCAGTACACGAACACATGCTTTGAATGATATTCTTCTTAACATCAAACACTTTCAACTGCTCTACGCATGATTTCCTCACAAATCAGTGCGCAGACTTATGAGATGGTACATAAGTCACTAGCCACCATACCAGAAAAAAAAAATGTCGCAAGAAAATGTATGCTACTGGAGGTAAGAGTCTGAATGCTCGTGGTGTAAACAGCTTATAAGATCAGTTCTCGCGGTTTACCACTAAAGAAACCACTCGATGTTTCAAATTTTTGCCGTAGCTACCGAGCCTCTAAACTGGACATAAAGTGTCGTTGTGGTTGAACGAAGCTGATTCTAGTCATTATATTTTGTATGTCGTCACTGATGTGTTCATCTGGTTCCGTCGGATTATCAATAAATTTGCAATTTTGCAAACCAACCAACCAGCCATCCAATCAAGAAAATTACCAAACACAAGAAAAAAACAACCAACCAACCAACAAACACGAACCCAAAACAAATTAACAAACTAACAAACAAAGCCCAGGCCTGTATAGGGCTCATTCACTTAGCGTCAAAAACATGCATGGCGGACAGCGTCCTGCTTTTCCTACGGCACACGGTTTGTTTGTTCTCCAGCAGGTATCTCCAGTGTCATTGGTCAGCGGAGCATAATTATCGTGTACCACGTGATACGCAAAGTGAATAGAGCTGTATAGTTTTTTTTGTTTTTTTTTAAACGATTTTAAGTGTTACCCTTGCTTTACCAGGAATTATAATAATAATATAATAATTATTTCGCATTCAGAAATTGCTAGATCTCTTTACACCTTATCAATCACAGCCTTGGGGATACTTAGTTTTTCAGAGTAATGTATGATCCTGATGATAATGCAATGGCGACAACGACGATGATGATGACGACGACTGACGACGACGATGATGATGTTACTGCTGCTGCTGCCGTTAATAATGACGACGACGACGATGATGATGATGATGACGATGATACTGCTTCTGCTGCTAATAATGACGACGACTGGCAATGATGATTCTGATGACAATGATGATGATGATGATGATGATAAATTTCTTGCAACTTCACTCTTCTCAAGAATAACAGGCGACACACAGTCGGTCTCCGTGCAAAAGAAAGATCCAAGAACACTTCATTTCCCCAACAGTTTCCCAGGATATCATGAAGAATCTGGATCCCCGACTCAGCTGCCCACGCGATAAGGAAAACAGATCATTTCGGTTGCTAACCTTCCGATAAGTGAGGCTCTGAGGATCTTGCCACAGAATATGAGTTTGGATAGTGTGGAGTGAGTAAGTGAGTTTTTAGGGCTTAACTCTTAAGAGCCCAAGCCCGACCACCCTCCACCCGCCGCCCGCTATAAGACTGTTTAAAAAGAAGAAGCCACTGCACACCAGTTGGATCCACTTCAAGCCACTATTACGCAAGGCTTGGGTCTTTCCTTTAGACTCAAGACCGCTGCAGATTGCGTAATACTAATACGGGCTTGAAGTGGCTCATAGTGACCTGAAGATTTCAAGTGAAATTGCGAGTTTTACATGGGCTTTTAAGAGTTAAAGCCACGCCAGCCACGGAGACTAATTCGCGGTTGAGTGAGCCTGCACTACTTGAAAAACAAACAAACAAAAAACCCAGGAATGTAACCTTGGACAAAGAATGCTACTGGTCTACGGGGCAGTATAAACCTAAGAATGCAGGAGACGCTGCACCTTCATGCTAATTCCTCGAACTCCCGGTTACAAAAAAGCGTAGAAAACAAATAACAATTACAACCAGGCAAAACAAGCATAAATACTAAGCGCATATACAGCAAATATTCAAACGTATCATCTTGGAAAGTCTGGAGATAAGCAAACATCCTGTGTTAGTCGGAGAACGTCAAGTCCGAAGTTGTCCAGGGCTGTTCCGTTTCCATCTCTGCGATTATTTTGTATTCTTTCTTTATAGCTGGCAGGTGAGTGGTGTTGAGGTACCGACTACAGCCACCAATGCAAGCAGTTGCGGTTCGTCCACTTGAAGTATCGGATTTTGAAGTATGTGGCACCGTTCATTTTGACCAATCGTCGAAGACTCCCACCGGGTACTCCGGCTTTCTTTCCCATCTGCTTTTAAGATAGTGAGCTCACAATTCAGGGTGGGTGGGTGGGTGGGTGGGTGGGGGTTTAAAGTCCGTTTCCACCACGTACGGGTGATATCAAAGACGGGTCAACGATGAAAAAGCCAGCACAAATATTTGGCCCCAGCAGGGATACGAGGGTGGGTGGGTGGGTGTTTGGGGGTTTAACGTCCTTTTCCACCACATAGGGTGATATCAAAGACGGGGCAACGATGAAAAAGCCAGCACAAATATTTGGCCCCAGCGGGGATCGAACTCACGACCCGAGCATTAGAAGTCCAACGCTCTACCATTCGACCACCCCGGCTCCCCACCCAGCAGGGATACGAACTCACGACCCGAGCATTGAGAGTCCAACGCTCTACCATTCGGCCACCCCGGCTCCCCGCTCACAATTCAGAATGCATTCTATAAGAAATCTTTATTCAGAAACTCAAATAGTTTTGCTGACCCATTGCACCACGTGATTGTAATGTGCCTGTGTCTGGATTGAGAGAATGCGTGTGATTCACGTAACCGTGCGTATTGGGTTCAATTAGCGGCGCTTTGACCAGGTGTGAGTGGGTGTTTTTAAGGGTTTAACGTCCTTTGGACTTCTAATGCTTGGGTCATGAGTTCGTATCCCGGCTGGAGCCAAATATTTGTGCTGGCTTTTTCATCGTTGCCCCGCCTTTGATATCACCCGTATGTGGTGGAAAAGGACGTTAAACTCCCAAACACACACCCACCCTTTTCCCCCACATAAAAGACGGGGCAACGAGAAAAAAGGCCATCACAAGCATTTGACTCCAGCCAAGATTCCAACTCACGACCCGAGCATTGAAGGTCAAACGCTCAACCATTCGGCTGTCCCCGCTCCCTGCGCTTTGACCATGGTGGGTGGGTGTTTGGGGGTTTAACGTCCTTTTCCACCACATGCGGGTGATATCAAAGACGGGGCAACCATGAAAAAGCCAGCACAAATATTTGGCCCCAACCGGGATACGAACTCATGACCCGAGCACTACTGAGAAGTCCAACGCTCTACCATTCGGCCG
This sequence comes from Batillaria attramentaria, assembly GCA_018292915.2. Taxonomy (NCBI): domain Eukaryota; kingdom Metazoa; phylum Mollusca; class Gastropoda; family Batillariidae; genus Batillaria; species Batillaria attramentaria. The sequence continues at coordinate 266,041 of JACVVK020000111.1, read as the reverse complement.
CCCCGGCTCCCCGTGCTTTGACCAGAGTAATAGGGATATTAAATAGGAAATTAAAGCACTTATTACAGTATTACTGTCTACTTGTTTCGGTTTATTTCGAGTAGACCAACGTTAATGCTTGTGCAGCCGGGAGTATTGTATTGGAGGGTGTGTGTGTGTGTGTGTGTGTGTGTGTGTGTGTGTGTGTGTGCAGTCAGGATTATAACTGACTGTGTAACGAAGCACTGGTGTGGAAGCACTTCAGTAGAACTCTTTATTTAATAGGTGTGGGTGGGTGTTTGGGGGTTTAACGTCCTTTTCCACCACATGCGGGTGATATCAAAGACGGGGCAACCATGAAAAAGCCAGCACAAATATTTGGCCCCAACCGGGATACGAACTCACGACCCGAGCATTACTGAGAAGTCCAACGCTCTACCATTCGGCCGCCCCGGCTCCCCGTGCTTTGACCAGAGTAATAGGGATATTAAATAGGAAATTAAAGCACTTATTACAGTATTACTGTCTACTTGTTTCGGTTTATTTCGAGTAGACAAACGTTAATGCTTGTGCAGCCGGGAGTATTGTATTGGAGGGTGTGTGTGTGTGTGTGTGTGTGTGTGTGTGTGTGTGTGTGTGTGTGCAGTCAGGATTATAACTGACTGTGTAACGAAGCACTGGTGTGGAAGCACTTCAGTTGAACTCTTTATTTAATAGGTGTGGGTGGGTGTTTGGGGGTTTAACGTCCTTTTCCACCACATGCGGGTGATATCAAAGACGGGGCAACCATGAAAAAGCCAGCACAAATATTTGGCCCCAACAGGGATACGAACTCATGACCCGAGCACTACTGAGAAGTCCAGCGCTCTACCATTCGGCTATCCCCGCTACCTGTGCTTTGACCAGAGTAATAGGAATATTACACAGCAAATTAAAGCACTTATTACAGTGTTACTGTCCACTTGTTTCGGTTTATTTCGAGTAGACAAACGTTAATGCTTGTGCAGCCGGGAGTATTGTATTGGAGGGTGTGTGTGTGTGTGTGTGTGTGTGTGTGTGTGTGTGTGCAGTCAGGATTATAACTGACTGTGTAACGAAGCACTGGTGTGGAAGCACTTCAGTTGAACTCTTTATTTAATAGGTGTGGGTGGGTGTTTGGGGGTTTAACGTCCTTTTCCACCACATGCGGGTGATATCAAAGACGGGGCAACCATGAAAAAGCCAGCACAAATATTTGGCCCCAACAGGGTTACGAACTCATGACCCGAGCACTACTGAGAAGTCCAACGCTCTACCATTCGGCCGCCCCGGCTCCCCGTGCTTTGACCAGAGTAATAGGGATATTAAATAGCAAATTAAAGCACTTATTACAGTATTACTGTCTACTTGTTTCGGTTTATTTCGAGTAGACCAACGTTAATGCTTGTGCAGCCGGGAGTATTGTATTGGAGGGTGTGTGTGTGTGTGTGTGTGTGTGTGTGTGTGTGTGTGTGTGTGTGTGTGTGTGTGTGTGTGTGTGTGTGTGTGTGTGCAGTCAGGATTATAACTGACTGTGTAACGAAGCACTGGTGTGGAAGCACTTCAGTTGAACTCTTTATTTAATAGGTGTGGGTGGGTGTTTGGGAGTTTAACGTCCTTTTCCGCCACATACGGGTGATATCAAAGACGGGGCAACCATGAAAAAGCCAGCACACATAATTATTTGGCCCCAGCCGGGATACGAACTCAAGACCCGAGCATTAGAAGTCCAACGCTCTACCATTCGGCCACCCCGGCTCCCTTTGTATTGAAGCTGAGGGGCACTGAACAGCAGTACCAAAAAAGAAGACATGTCTAACATATTTATTCGTCACAGTGCACGCCTGCAAATGAGAAGTTCCTACATTATCATATGTCATCGTGATAGTGGTGAATGTTTGAAGAGCCCGTCGTCTTACCGAGGAATACGATGACAATCAGGCCAACACTTTTCACGTAGCGAGTGCGGTGGAAGTCTCATTCACTCACAAAAAACTCATGAGCGCGTAGAAAAGTTATAGCTGTGTGGAGTTTATTACAACACGTCTCTCGTGTCGCAGATACTGTACTGGAAGATTGTTTGAAAAGTGCTAAAACACTCTTAGCAACTCCCGACAGAGCGTTGATACTGCAAAAAGGTCAGCAAGCAGATGGGTGTACTTAAAAGGCAGGGTTTCCGAAGGGTTCTTGGAGAGGTTAAGTTAACTTTGTGAAGTTTTAACCCAGCTGAAGGAATCTGCCAATACGGAGGAAACAGCATTGAGAGTTTAGAGTTTTTTTTAGAGAACGCTGTAAGAGCTTTCATACGCGTGTCATCACTTTGGAAATCCAATCCATCAGGAGGCGAAAGTGATTTCGCTTTAAGTTGCACACATAGACTGTGTAGGAAATTTACAAGAATTTTATCCGTTGGCAGAGAGAGAGAGAGAGAGAGAGGATGGATGGATGGATGTTTGGGGGTTTAACGTCGAGAGAGAGAGAGAGAGAGAGCAAAACAAAACAAAACAAAACAAAGCACCAAACAACATCTACGGCAGACAACATATCTTCACGGTAACAAAATGCAAAATGAATTCTTGAAATTTATCACACCAAGCTAAAAAAAAAATGAAAAAAGAAGGGGGGAAAAAGAATAAGAAGAAAAATTATTCATTCAGCGCTAAAGCTCTCTTCGTGCCTGAGCCCCTCCCCGATTCCCCACAACGTGCCAAAGAGACTGAGTGCATGTGTGACGGGATAAGGCGGGGGGATCTGTGGGGGGATCTGGTCCGATACCACAGCCAGTCCCAGGGATCGTCTCCCGACATTAGCCAGATTCGGCGAGATTGGCGACGATCCTAGGCTCAGGTCTGTATCATGATTTTTCGCTAAGGGGTGTGTGTGTGTGTGTGTGTGTGTGTGTGTGTGTGTGTGTGTGTGTGTGTGTGTGTGTGTGTGTGTGTGTGTGTGTGTGTGTGTGTGTGTGTGTGTGCTGTCTGGCTCTTGGTAAATATGCGTACCTTTGTTGACTTTATTGATTATGGACTAGCTGATGATATGTTTGTTCTGTCAGGGACGATCACCCGTATGTGGTGGACAAGGACGTTAAACCCCCAAAACACCCACCCACCCACCTATCAGGGACCGTGTTGGAAAATCATAGGATTGGGTTCTGCGGAAGTCTGGTGACATTTATTGAAACGCTTACAACTGTCTGGATTGTCAACGATTGAAAGTCAGGATGATAGCACAATCACCATATGCATGTCATCGGAAATGATATTCACTAAAGGAATCACAAAACTAAATGTGTGTGAAAAGAGAGTTGGTGAAAACGTTTTTAATGAACATAAAATTTGTGTGAAGTGTGAAGTGGAAATGGTCTGGTCTCGACGAGAATTTATTTCGACACTCACGGTACTGCAGACAGACAACAGGATATTCCCTCTCTCTCTCTCTGTCTCTCTCTCTCTCTCTCTGTGTTTGTGTGTGAGACAGTGGTGGTGACGGAATCCAGAATGCCTAAAGCAAACGCGCTGCCCGAAAGGCTAGAGCTGCCAGCAACTCCACAGCCGGACCCACACATGTATGTCCTACCTACGCAAGGGAATTCCGTGCCCGGATTGGACTCACCAGTCATCTCCGGATACATCGCATCCAGTCAGCTCCAACAGACTGATGTCGTGGTCATCATCGCTCGCGATGGACGAACAACAAGTGGTGACGGAGAGGGAGGAGAGGCGACGAGAGGAGAGTGCGCTGAAGCAGTTACAACAAACTACTTTCCAGGTGGTTTTGGAAGTATTGATACGTTCTTGATTCAGATTGTGTGTGCACTGTGTCTGCGTTTGACTTTGCCGATCAATAATCACACACCAATAGACTGCATCAAAGAATTAATCCGGCAACTCTGAGATTAGTCAAACAGAAGTCGAAATAAAAAGGACACGTGCTACAGACACCCAAGGAATTAAAAGCAATCTAACCCAAACAGAGATACTCTGAAGTCTCTCTCTCCCTCTCCCCCCCCCCACCTCTCTCTTTTACACTCACACACACACACACACACACACACACACACACACACACACACACACACACACACACACACACACACACAGAGAGAGAGAGAGAGAGAGAGATCCTTTATCAACCAGCTTCAGAAGACGTCAAAATTCATTCCATATTTTAACCCTATCCATGGCAGAAATCAAGAGTAGGGATCATGCTTGTTTTGTTTTAATCCATCGGAGGGGCGCCACACTTCCTGGGAGGGGATTACAAATGCCGAGTACGGGGGCACGCGTCGGATTTTTCACCATGCATATTCCGGGGCCAACCGATACCTAATATTCCTCTGAAAAGTTCGAGTCAGTGAGAAACTTCATATACCCTCGGCATCCGATATGATGACTTTATGCTCTAGTGCAGTACTGCCAAAACTGTTCTGCTGTAGTCTTTGTTTTCTGGAAGCATACTTAAACTGAAAGACGAAACACTGGCGTAGGCCTTACCATAAGGACTTTGTTTGCTAGCTGCCTACTCAGCCTGAGTGATGGATGAGTCACAAGTTGCAGAGTTCTCAAGTTTAAAATTAATTATACAAAGCGAGTGTCAGGTTTCCACTATACAATGAGCATCCAGTTGTTTCTGAAGAGGGGCGCTGGAGACACATTTTGCTACTTGTTCGTCTTGTTCAAACAAACAAACAAACAAACAAACAAACAAACAAACAAACAAACAAACAAACATCTTTCTTGGCTAAATCTCGGCCATCCTTTTCAACACGTCTACGCGGTCTCAGTAACAAATGTTATCTCTTAACACTGGCATATTGAAAGAGAAATAAAATAGCACTCCTGATAAAACTATTGATAAAACTGCATGTACTTTCGTTAGTAAAACAACAACCCCCCCCCCCCACACACACACACAAATAACAGAAAAAACCTAACAACCCAGCTTTTGTGCTCACTTCAAAAAAGACAAACCTCCACCATTTCCTTTGGCGTAAAGTTTCATACCTACTTTTCTTTTATCAAACAAACACATCCATGCTTTATGTTGAAAACAGGGCGGAGATAGATTTTTTCGATTTCCGTTAAAGTACAACCGTCCTTTCCCCCCCCCCCACCCCCCACCAATCTCCCCCTCTCCCACCACCACCCCAAAAAATCAACAACACCCCACCCCCCACAAAAAACAAACAAACAAACAAACAAAAATACACCCCCCCCCCAAAAAAAAAAGAAAAAACAAAAAAAAAAAACCCAATCTGCGAATATTGCAGTCGTTGCTGACATTTTGATCGCAACTGTAGAAGAACTGGCGACATCCGAAGACCTTTCCTACAGCTTTTCCTCAACTTTCAACAAAACGCATTTCCTTTGGTGTCCAATTATTTCACTCCCAGCCCACGTGAAAAAGGAACCGGCGCGATTTTAACGAAGGGGAAAGGGAAGACGGTGAAGAAAAGAAACCGGACCCACCATACAAGAACGTGGACGGATTTCCAACCGGTACACATATGACACTGGCAATTAAAGAGCTGTGTCTGATCGGGCGGCACAATGGCGGTGCTGAGTCTTCCATCAGCCAAGCACACCCACCGGAACCTGCGCTGTTCCTTTAATTGGACGGAGCAGGAGGGAGAGGGCCAGGCTGCTATTGAATTAAGCGTCATTTACAACGTCTGCCTACACCTGACCCGACGCCCAGCACTAGAATGGCGGTCTTTTCCTGTTGCTTGTGAACAGTGGTAGGCCGGGGAGGGGAGAAGGGGTGGTGGGTTGCTCTGTGTGAATTTGGTTGACCTGATCTTTTGGTGCCAGACAAATCATCCTGGTGTATGATGTCTTGCACACGAAACAGTTGGTGAACTATCAAATCTTACCACACTGAAAGTCAGATACAAACGCAAAACAACAAAACAGCTACAAGACAACAACCCTATCGCCCAAAACACTCAAACAAACAAAACAAAGAAAGAAAGAAACAAAGAAACTCCTCCCTCCCCCCAACAAAACTATACGAAACAAACAAAAATATTTCCCCCCCCCCCAAATGAACAAACAAAAAGAACAAACAACAACAAACAAACAAAACAACGACAACAACAACAAAAACAACAAAACCATAAAAACAACAAACAAACAAACAAACAAACAAACAGCAATGACAACAACCAAAAAAAAAAACCCACAAAAGACAACAGTAGGACTGGACATAGATGGAAAGCATCACGGACGATGTAATACCTAAACAATGCTATAACTTTTGTAAAGATTTATGACTTAGCTTAACGCACACATGTTTAAGTAAGAGCAAAAAAAAAAAAAAACCCACAAAAAACAACAACAAAACAACAATAAGAAGACACATAAAACCAGCATACAGTCGGCACACGGCCAAGAACGGCTAAGGCCGAGTTCACTCTACGCCTACATTCTAACACGGTTTTCTTGACCCGCTCAGACCCAGACGTTTGGACCCGACACTGAAAACACTCAAAGGCACAGATTTCACTCACCCAAGACTCGCTTTCCGACTCAATCTTTAAATGTATACGCATTCATTGTTATTTTAAGCAGAGACGACAGTCGATATCTTTCATTGTATCATGAAACTTCAAAAGAGAGAGAGATTAAAAAGTAACCCTAAACGCCTGATACTTGATTTCTTTCGGTCAAGGTATGTACCTAATACGGTTTTTTTTTTGGGGGGGGGGGGGGGGGAGGGGGACAAAGATTCCATTTCAACAGAATGACACAAAGCGAAAACCAAAACTGCACTGAACTCGCGTCCAAAGGGCAATTTCTCTGATTGGATTGCCAGTCAGTGATTGGTTTGGTGCCTCTAGAAAGCCAAGACAACCAGATTGCAGTTTTACGGCAAATTGCCTGGACCTTATGGCCTTTGTTCCTGCCCAGACATTACTGTAGCCTGATACATTTGTTTCTCTTCTTCTTGTCGGTTTCATTTTCTTGCACGACGATTTAATTCTGTCATCGGTACGTTTTGCAATAACAGTTCGTACATTGCGTTATTGTCAAATAGAATTACATTTTACAGCGTACGCTTACACTTTACCAATGGATGGGGCGGTCGGTGGTCTAGTGGTTAAGAGACTTCGCAACAAGTGCGAGAGGTCAGGTTCGAGTCCCACTCGGGGCCAAAGAATTTTCCCTTCTCGTACGTGCCACCGTTCATTCGGGCCGATCGTCGGGGGTTGTCTGCAGGTACTCCGGCTTCCTCCAACTCTGCTTTGGAAATGTTCAGCCCACAATTTGAAATTGAATTGAATTGAAATGTTCAGCCCACAAAATCTGAAAATAAATGCAATTCTAAAATTCCGAAACTTAAATAGCTGAGCTGACCCTCCGCACCACGTGATTGTAATGTGTTCATGTCCAGTATTTGAGAGAATGCGTGTGATTCACGTGAGCGTGCGTGTTGGGTTCAGCTCGCGGTGCTTTGAGCCAGTTCAAGAAACTGGGTAAAGCACCCACACAATACGCTATTCATCATCATCATCATCATCATCATCATCACCACCCCCCCCCCCAAAAAAAAACCAAAAAAAACCAAAACAAAACAAAAAACAAAACAAAAAAAAAACACCAAAAAAACAACAACAACAAAAAAAAAAAACAGCTGGCACTGAGCACTGCTGCATTCCGGAGTGGCTGGCATTGAAGGACTCTACTTACTACTTACAAGAGGGTGGGTGGGTGTTTGGGAGTTTAACGTCCTTTTCCACCACGTATGCCTACTTACGAGACGCGAGAATGAGAAAGTTCCTTTTTCTCTTTGACATTCTTAATAGCCCTTGGTAAAATTACCAGCACCAGAGAATAGTTTAAAAAAAAACAACAAAAAAACCTTCGTCTTAAAGCAAAAATTTTTATTTCTGAATGAGGTTCGGTTCAGAAAGACGCGTCATATGTCTGCTCGCCTTCCCTACAAAAAAAAAAGTGATGGACGTGAAGCGGGGCGAAAATCTCCATCCATTTTGTGGGGTAAGTAATTTGCCGAGAAAGACTGTTCCAATGTTGACAGTATGGGAAGCACAAACACAGAATGGGAACGCAGCAGTTGCCGCCCGTTGCTGTATTTACCCCGATTATGGAGCGGCGTTTGGCACACGGTAAATACAGGCAAGCCTTTGGTCGGTGCGAGTCATAAACCGCTCCATTCTCCGCCGAGAAATTTGCCTCACATCGCTTACGTTAAAAGCTTCTGTGTTCGTAACGCCGCGGAGTTGAGAAACTACGTACCGCTCTATAAGGTTATTTGTCTGATAGAAGGATGTTTCATTTGGTTTAAACAGATTTATCTTGTTGCACTGGTGAAAGTACAGAAAAACAGTTTGAGCATAAACAAGACGTACTTATGACATGCTCAATAAAATTCAGTTAAAGCAACCTTTGCGACGGCGGTTCACGAATTATGAGAGAGAGAGAGAGAGAGAGAGAGAGAGAGAGAGAGAGAGAGAGAGAGAGAGAGAGGGAGAGAGAGAGAGAGAGAGAGAGAGAGAGAGAGAGAGAGAGAGAGAGAGAGAGAGAGAGACTGACTGACTGACTGACTGACTGAAACGTTTATTTCAGGATAAAGACTTGTAGGCATGGTCTGCCTATCTTACAAGCTGTCCTGCTAATCTAGAAACACTAAAAAATAAAGGCTAACATGACAAAAAGTATACCAGGCACAAAAGGAGTAAATCTAATAAGAAAATAGAAAAAAAATTAAACATGCAAAGATAGAAAGAAGAGCAAGAAATTCTAAGGAAACACATCGGAAAATAGGTGAAGAAGTAGATAGCATGGTGTTTGAAATTGTAGTATACGACATAACTTGTAAAAAGGTAACATGTCATAGTGCCATCTGATAACGAGTAGTTTAGCATGGTTCAGATATTGTTCATGGACCTATGACTGACGTAAGTATCTGAGAGAGAGAGAGAGAGAGAGAGAGAGAGAGAGAGAGAGAGAGAGAGAGAGAGAGAGGCAGTTTAAAGCCTTTATGTTCGTAACGTCGCTGAGATGGAAAACTGCCATTTTCGAAGCTCCAAGGCTGTTTACCAGGCAGAACGATGTTTCATTTGGCCATTGCGACAGTTTTCGCGAGTTTGTGGCTGCTAATACTAGAGAATTACGACCTTCGGTGCATTTTTGAACAGAGTGGGTCTCGAAAAGCTGCTAAGAATAGTAACCAACCAGCGCCGTCTAGCTGGTCCTCAATCCGCAATCGAATAACGTCGTCTGCTCCGTCATCACGCGGTACACTTCTACAACAACTTATACTCTGACCAGAGTCACCACAAAAGGAAGAGTGGCCGGCCTCGCAACAGCTTGAGGCGGGACACTGAGGCAGAGCTATGCGAGCAGGGGATCAACTGGACTGGAGTGGCAGTTTGTCAGTGAGCATTTTCATATCAACTATGTTTCATTTGGCCATCGCGACCGCTCGTGGCTTCTAATGATAGAGAAATACGACTTTCTGTGAGCCTACGGTCCATCTCCTGAACAGACTGGGGCTCGACAAAACCTGATAAAAATAGCCACCAATCAGCGCCGTGTAGCCTGTCCTCAGTCCGCAACCAAATAACGTCCTCTGTTCAGTACTTCTAGAACAACTTATACGCTGGCCAAAATCACCACAATGGTCTCTGATGCTATGTAGTGACCCAAGTGTCTGATTCTGGTGCACCGAGTAAGCGCACTCGATGAAAAGTTTTCTGCAGCGTTGTTGTATGCCTGATGCACGTATTCAGACTCCAAATCTGCTACAGTGGAAGGGGAGCCGGGGTGGCCGAATGAGAGAGCGTTGGACTTCTAATGCTCGGGGCGTGAGTTCGTATCCCGGCTGGGGCCAAATATTTATGCTGGCTTTTTCATCGTTGTCCCGTCTTTGATATCATCCGTATGTGGTGGAAAAGGAGGTTAAACCCCCCAACACCCACCCACCCTGCCACAGTGGAAAGCGCAAAATCGGTCTACGCTGAGAAAACGTAGGTGTACTACAGTTGTGTACATACACATTTCATATAGAGTCCATTTTGAAGAAATTGGTGTCTGTTCATTTTATAACTGGTGTCTTGTGCGTTAATCCTGTCAGTACAGCTTACCCAAATAACGCTACACAAAATACGGCTGTTACTTCACTATTAAACACACACACACACACACACACACACACACACACACACACACACACACACACACACACACACACACACACCGAAACAGACAGACAACCGAAACAAACAAAAACACCCCCCCCCCCCCAAAAAAAAAAAAAAAAAAGAAGAACAAAACAAAAAAAAACCCAACCAACAACAACTAAGTTAAACAAGCGAAAAACAGCCACAACAGCAAACAAACAAACAAACAAAGCAACACACATTTTCCACGGAACGTACGAAAAGCAGCAACCGTACTCCGTTCCGATCGTGTTGCTAAACTCATCCCGTGCAGTCTTGCAACTCCCTGCGGTGGAGGCTGGCGAAACAAAATTACGGCTTCAGCCTGCCCTGTCATAAGCGATCCCTCTGAGAATCTGTGTGGTTTGCACAACTTGGTTCGTAACTGGACCTTGTTTGCTGCGTTGACTGGAACTTCACCGCCACTGTGACAACACTCGAGTCCTATTAACGGTAGGGGTCGGGTGGGAGGTGGAAGGTGGAAGATGGGGGAGGGGGGAGGGCGTGGGGGGGGGGGGGCACGAGATCAGGATGGTCTGGGCAGTGAGTAACGCACTGCCTGATGAAGAAACAGGAGGAAATTCATCAAAGCTCACAGACCAAACATGATACCATTCAGACACGTACAAAATTAAAGTGGTGGGACCTAACAAAACGAGGACAAAACCGCCTGAGAAAATTGAAAAAAAAAAAAAAAACCCTGGTGGGGAAATCAATTTCTTGGTCAATTTGAGATGTTTCATTTTCGGCTCCTGCAATAACTAATAAAACTTCTGTGAAAGTTTCAAGGCTGAATGTGGCTAATAAACACGTTAGAAACGAGCATATGATACAACCACGCTCTACCTGTGTGACTCCCATGTCTCAATTCACCAGCCATAAGATTTTCTCAAAATGGACCCTTTTCAACAGTAGGTTTCAACGCACATCTCAGGCCTGCACCATGCTACATATCTTTTTTGTACACCAAAACAAAGATCATTTTCAGCACTTTTCAGTCGTACCGATAACTCCATAATTTATGGCCAAAATCATCCTTTTGTGGGGTGCGTGGGGAGGAGGGGGGGGGGAGTGGCGGCGGAGCAATTTTAGCGAATTGGAGATTTTTCATTTTCGGGTCCTCAAATAAGTAATACAACTTCTGTGAGAGAATGTAGCTTATAAACATGTTTAAAACAAGCATATAATACAACCACGCCATGTTTATTAGCCACACTCAGCCTTGAAACTTTCACGTCGGGACTATTATCAGTATGGGTTACAGTTTAGTCCTTGAAACAGTCGTAAATTTGCCTTAATCTCCGTTTATGCATCTCGTGCTAATCTTTCAGTGCCAGCTTATTCATACTAGTCTCGGATTTACGTCGTACGCTATCTCCATGCATTAGCCCCATTTGGCTACCGCTGAAGACGCAGACTGATAGAAGTCCGGACAATACAGCTTTTAACTTACGCAAGGTGTACGTTGGGCATGAACTGTCAGTACGTGGTTAAGAGGGTATCTTTGCTCTACAAATCAATATTTTTGTATTATTTTGGGGGACGTTCCGTGAAGAAGAAAATTGCCAACAGTTGCAAGTGCAGATTCTCCGGGGAGCCGGGGTGGCCGAATTGTAGAGCGTTGGACTTCCAATGCTCGGGTCGTGAGTTCGAATCCCGGCTGAGGCCAAATATTTGTGCTGGCTATTTCATGGTTGTCCCGTCCTTGATATCACCCGTATGTGGAGGAAAAGGACGATAAACTCCCAAACACCCACACCCACCCGCAGATTCTCCTCTCTGGTCTGGGGCAGGGGCAGTCAGTGCTTGAAACTTTGCATTGACTAGTGTAGAGAGAAAACTGCAAAAAAACTAGTAAAAAAATGGTCATGGATGGACGCGGCCTTCACCTGATCACACTCTACATTTAATCAAATTAAAAACGCGTTAAATCAAACTGGTAAGATTAGACGATCCGCTCAGAATGACATCCACACCAGAGCCACTTCCCAGAATCCAAACCATTCCTACACCGCGGGCCCTCTTAGTATGCTCCCGTGCTTTAAAAACCATAAAGCTTCCACACTCAAGAGAGACGCGCCAAAGATCCCGAGAGAAAGTAATCCCAGAGCAGAGAGGCGTCATGAGTTAATGCGAGAACAGGATATTACATGGCCGACAATCTATAAAACCAATCGGGTCCTCTTTCCTTCTCCCTGTCCGCCTTCGCTCGCTCTCTGCCACCCTAGACGCTCTCTGCTTGCACGCCGGACGGCCCGTGAGGAAATTGCACGTGCTACTCGCGCACTACATGGAACACCTCGGTCAAGCCTCGGGGAACCCTGGGGATGATTTGACACGTCACCAGAACCGATGGACGACTTTTTGAACTCTTCAGGGTGCATAAGTATGTTCCCCTCCTTCACGTTCATGTTCACTGCAAGGGTGGGTGAGTGGGTGCTTGAGAGTTTAACGTCCTTTCCCCATGTGTCAGTAATGTCAAAGAAGGGGCAACGAGAGAAGCCAGCACAAATATTTGGCCCCAGCCGGGAATCGAACCCAAGGCCCGACCATTGCCCAACGCTCTAAAATTCGGCTATCCCAGTTCCTTTATAACACTGCAGAAAAAAAGACTACCTTGTGTGTCTGAAAAGGCGGCCATGTTCTTTGTCTTGAGAGCCAATGAGAGACTCAGACATAGCTGCATAACGGCTACACAATGTTAGACAATGCCAAGAAGCAAACTTCTTTAGGCTATCTTTGATTTGCACAGACAAGGGGTGTCACGACCGTGTGTGCTGTAATGTATGGGTGTAAGAGGTGCGTGCTCTTTCTTTACTCTCACTCACACGCAGTCGCACAACAGAAACTGATACTGAGACGTGCGGGGATTCACACCACCACAATATTATTGACAAGACGAACAGTCATTGCATAACACGTCACAGTACAGCTACAAAACCGAATGACATCAAGAATAGGCAAGGCAATCAATCAAGGCAATAAATACTATGCCTAAATACAAATGATATAAATAATTGTATCTAAGAGCGCTCAGAGCATTTTAACGTGCACGGGATGGTACCTCCAACGATGGCCAAGCGCGCAGACGTGCAGATGCGCAGATGTGCAGTTCACAAGCCGCAGACAACACCACAGGCGGCGGAAAATAGAGCTGGCTCGGCAGCTCTACAAAAGCATCACGGCAACCGCTGATGCTCTAGTGGACCAGCACCCACGCTGAATCCCACATACGGGCAGTCAGGCTCCCTCCCCTTCAGTCGTCGCAGGGCCAAGAAATCCTCCACGGGACAAGGGACTACAGGGCAGCTTCTGGCTCCCGAAACAGCCACTCGGGCTAGAACCCCTGTGCAACAATACACTATTGTAAGTCCTTGGCCTCAACTAGCACATACTGCCTATCTATGGGATAATATTAACCCATGGCACAAACCAGCGAACGCTCCTATGTTACGAACGCTAAAGGAAACTGCACATACTAAACGCTAAAAGGTAGAAACCTACAGCTGTCACATCGGACAAGTCAGTAGAATATACAGACAGGTCAGTGTTAACTCACTGGTAAAACGGCAAACATACTTAGCCGACATAACACTTCGGCCACAATAGTCAAGTTTCATACTAACTTCCTGACCGTTGGTAATATCTACACAAGAGAAAATAGCTAACCTGAAACATAATACGGGAAATAACAGATATGAACCATTTACCTCCATATGCAAGATGCGAGGGGTTATGACGGTAGACCTTAAAGACAGCGGACGAGAAGAAGTGCCAGACTCTTGAACGGACGTGTCGGTACTACCGGGCCAAATGCGAATAGCAAGTGAATAGCAATGGTTTTTATACTGTTAGGGCGAATAGGGTGAGTATCGCACAGGATACACCTGCATCACGTGTAAAACGGGTTACCTGTATCGACTTAAACAAGGGAAACGGACAGGTCAGCATATTATACACAAATGTCCCGTGTAAAACCTTCACCAAGGGATACATGCGTGGCCCGTGCAGAAAACAAGGCACGTGTGCCACACAGAACATAGTTACGATGCATACGGAAATCATACCAACCCGTCATACGGAAATCTTACCGGCACATGATTTACCCTAAGTCACGCATCCGTGACAAGGGGATTTGGTCTAGTTGGTTAAGGTATCCGCAGGAAGGTGTTCAGGAAGAGTAGGCTGTGGCCGGTGGCGTGGAAAACAGAAATACTGTCGCACGCACCAGAGTGAATATCAAGGTGAAGGTTTGCACATAAAGTAGCGCTAAGCGGCAGCAGGCTTTCACTCCTCCAGCCCTGCGGCGCCATGAGCGTTTCAAAAGAGACGGACATGTGCGCGAAAGAGAAATCTACGACATCATACCATACCACATAGTTTCTTTCACCAGTGGAACTGATCGTGATTACAAGGGTGGATAGTGGGGGTGGTGGTGTCATCGGTTCACGTCTTTTGAACGATGCTTTGATGACGAAACCTGCGTTTGATTTTCACTCTGCACGTCCATAGTGGTCAGTACACCTTTACTACAAACTAAGTATCTGCATTTTTACAACAGCACAACAATAAGTCAGCACTATGACCACCACCATTACCACCATTGTCAAAACAATAATACAGGGCTACCCAGAGCGGGCGTGCTATGGGCCCAATGGCGAGGCTGTTGCCACACAGCCGAGATTCACCCACTTCACGGGTGCGACTTTGGGGGTGCTTCCCTTGGTATGACACGTCTTACGATGTGGATGATTACACGGCCGGCACCGCAGGTGTCGTAGTTCCCCGGGTCTGGTTAATGCCGGGATATTTATGACGGGAAGCGTGGAATGCGGCCCTGTTCCGCAGTCCCAAACCACACAGACCTCTATAGCATCATCTTACCATCATCCTCATCTCCATCATCATACATAATAAAAATTGCCCCAGCTTCCGAGCTCCCGTGGATTCCACCCATTACCTGGGAGGAACATCACTGGAACTGGCTAAAGAGTTAGGGCAGAAAAACACCCCAATAATACACGGCTTAAAATGGTCCACGATCCCAATGGAGGAAAAGTGTGTAGCATTTAGTGTCAGAGTGGCAAAGCCACGGGCGCACGACTACTACACTAGGGGTGTCCAGGGACATGCTCGCTCGGTATTTTTGTGTGAAAAATATGACCAAAATCTGTGCAATTTGGTGCATTTTGGCATGTGCCAAAGTGCTTCAAAGAGGGAAAACACTTTCTTTGGAAGAAATATTCTAGAATTTGTGCAGTTTAGCATAGGAAACACACTTCTTGGGGGTGGGAGGAAAGTGTTTCGGCAAAGGCGGGTGGGTGGGTGGGTGTTTGGGTGTTTAACGTCCTTTTCCACCACATACGGGTGATATCAAAGACGGGGCACCGATGTAAAAGCCAGCAGAAATATTTGGCCCCAGCCGGGATGCGAACTCACGACCCGAGCATTAGAAGTCCAACACTCTACCATTCGGCCACCCCGGCTCCCCCCTAAAATCTGTGCAATTTGGTGCATTTTGGTCTGATTCTAAGTGCTTCACACACTTTCTTTTTTGAAGAAATATTTCAGAATTTGTGCAATTTGGGGGGTAGGAAAGTTTTTAGGAAAGGTGGAATCCCCCCACAAGGTGGCAGATTGTAAGCCCTGATAATAACACACGAAAGAATAACAATATGTGACAGGAAACAATATTGGTATCTCGTCGTGACTGTTGTGTAGCATAGGAGAGATACAACAACAAACTGTTTAAAATCATGACTTTTATTCATATAATGTTCAAATAGCTACAGTAACACAGCCATAATATGTAATGGGAAATCTTGTCATGTACATGTAATAGATAACATGCGCACTAAACTAACAATCCATGTCACAGGGGGTAAAAACATTTGTCAAAACAAAAATCGAACCATGAACACAAGGTCATGTTATGTCGGCATCGGATAATACTTATAATACAGTGTCAAGAATGAACCACACCTGTATTGGTATCATTTTGTATTACGTATACACATGTCGGTGATTTTGTCTCTTGGCCTACCAGAAGCGGCACGAGGACAGAAGATGGTGTCATTCATGGAGTACAAAGAGAGTCTTTCCAGTAAACACTGAATGTACCAATCACCAAATACAAAATATCATGAATCAGTCACTCACGCATTGGGGGTGTTTTCAAACTATATCAAACAAAAGTAATAAGCGTCAGTCGACTGGAGAACATGTTTGCACCTCCCAAAAAATCAACCAAACAAATACAAACAAGCAAACAAACAAACAAAACAAAGAAAACAATAGGATTAAAAAATAAACAAAAAAAGGGAAAAAAGAAAAACAAACAACAAAACAAACTAAACCAAAGCGAAAACAAACAACAACAACAACAACAACAACAACAACAAACCCACTACATATCAACGAGTCAAAATATGTACAAGTATAAGAAGGAACTTACTCCTCAAGGAATTTATTCCATAGTACGACAGAAGTACTTCCTTGGCTTGAAAGTACCTCCATCATACGAGGTTTTCACTCAAGAGTAAAAATTTGGTTCGATTTTTACTAGTACTACGCAAGCAAACTTTACCGTATGAACCGGTTGTAAAACACCAGTGACTTGAACATTTTTTTCTTGCTCATTACTCTCTCATTTTTAAAACATGTGTTTTGACACTAAAGGCATTCCTCGTGGAGAGTTAGAACTACCGTACAACGTAAACATGAAATCAGTATCGAGATACAATGCAATCAAAATTGTTCAAAGTCGGGTGCATGTGGTCATTCCTCTCTGAGCGCAATAGCTACTCATAGACGCACCGGAATAAGGTTGGTCTGATTTTGAGTTTTGCTTTTTTCTGTGTTTATGAAAACGTTTTAACTATCTTTTACGCTGTTCTTCAGTTCTTGACGATTTACTCTTTTACTCTGCGAAGCAGTTAGGTTATGCTTTGAAAAATGACTGAGTACTCTACGAAATCACACCAGTCGTTATGTGTTTTTCTTCAGCATTTCCCGATGAATGCCTGGCACCCAACGAAGTACGAATCGAAAATTTAAGTCTCATACGGTAAAGGTTAAACTGCTGATTGTGGAAGGTTCCCCGCAGATACGTAGATATACAATAACATTACATTAGCGTCCTTGTGTCAAGGACGTATCTACGTCAACTAGAAATAAAAGGCCTAACCATCATAGATTTGAAAAACAACAACAACAAACACATGCCCTATGTATAGACGACGGTAGTTACATCCCGGACCTGCAGAACGTACACTACTAATAAACTCTTTCATGGACTCATTCAAGATCGAAGTCAAGACAGCTGAACTTCACCATTCCTGACCTACTCCTGAGACAAAGGCCCGAGAAATCGAAACACGTATAGATCTTTTTGCCCTGCGAATCCATCACTCACACACTTCGGACCAAGAAACCTTATCATAGGAACTGTCTCCCTCAATGAATCATAATTCACATCATTATTTCCCGGGAAGAAATTCATTTCTCAAATTTGCAATTCCGCCAAAAAATGTCACGGGCGGGAGCAGTCGGTCTCGGTTGTCTCAGATGGTGTCGCGACCTACAACAAAACTTGGAATAGCTTTGGGACTCGGACCGACACCCAAGGCGCGAAAATATGAGGGACAGTCTAATCTGCGGGTCTGTGGGGAAATGTCCGGGGCAGAAGGGACATACATTACGTCTTTCATCGGGCGCCCTTCGCCGCCTCCTGTAGCCGAGACTTCTCGGCCCACGTCACCCTTTCAAGATGGAGGCCAGCAGGGTTGGAATGAGAGTTTCTGGGTTGTTAGCGAACGAATCCTCTGTTGGGTACAATTTCTTTGCTTCTTCAAATCAAGGATTTTTTTCCCCTCGTTGATTTTGAGAAATGTGAGAGAGGGCTAGCTATTAGCATGAGAATTCTCCGATGAGCACGACTTTAAAAGAATTCAATTCCAATTTTTTCTTTCTCGTTTTAGATTTGAGTTGGGAATATCTGCCGCATCATAGCAGGCGTACATTTTTTTTCTATCCGGTAACGTCTCGCTGTGTCTTTAAATAAACAGTTTTCTGCTGGTTTCAGAGAGAGAGAGAGAGAGAGAGAGAGAGAGAGCAAGTGCATTGTGAGGTAAAGATTCCGACAAAGGCAAATAAAAGGAAAACTCAACAATATGCGAAAATCAACGGGAAGTGAGAAATATTCCTTGTCAACAAATAAATCACCAAGTAGACTAAAAGACAAAGTAACAAATATCCATATTGTACATATACAATTCTGTCAGCGGCGTTCATGCCTACAAGAAGAACAGTCATGTAGTGATCACAATCGGAATGCATGTTCTTGAGGGAAATACAACAAAAACACTGAACAGCGGCTATCTATATAGATAGCATTTCCGAAATCCAAAAACGCACGGCCATAGCATGCAAGGCATTATGCCAAGAGTTTCTACAACCGTGAGTCATGAGGGACAAGATAAAAACCAACAAAGTAAAAACGGGTGTGGTCATTACATTGATACAGAATCTCAGTCTCACTCCTAAATCACAGTCTGAGAATGGCTATGCAAGCTCCGAAAAGAAACGAACACATTTGGAAGAATAATCTGTTGATTATACTTGGCACAAAATACAAGCTGGCAACAGAAGCCGCCGGAGTAATACTCTCCCTGTTCACGGCAATGAATAAACATCGACATTAGATGTGTATGACGCCATTATGTCTGGGAAAAGTCATCCCGCAAAGCCCCGAAAAGGATACACAAAACTGTCTGCATACAGTGACTGTGTCCAGCCCCACGTAATGCTGATGTCATTTGTCTGGATTCGCTGACACGAAATAGTCTGTTGCTGAAGCAGGAAGGCTAATTTTGTAGGTTTCAGTTGACTCCTCAAGTAAAAATCGCGAAAATTGCAAGAGCAAAACGATGTTTCATCTTCCCCAAATCACCTCTATACAACGGGTCGTGACCTGGACTCCGGTCAGCTTGTGAACACCAATCTGGCCACAGGTAATCAAGAACAAACAAACAAACAAACAAACATTAAAATACTGTCATAAATACTGGTATTAATTGGCACAACGCAAAGACATCTGAAACAGTTACAGTTGTTGTCGTTCCTGGGGTGAACACTGCCATGGTTATTCCCCTTGATTGACAGGATTATGTGTGTGGCCGTTTTCCATTGCCTCGCCACATGGGCAGAGTCAACAATGACGAAAACCTTAGCGCCTTAGCGCCAGGCGGGTTAGAATCAGACGATGATCAGAAATGACGGGAACGGTAGATTTTCATACACAATCCGTTTTGCAAAGCCCCTCGTTCACACAATGCTGATTCTTCAGACAGTCACAGAGCTTAGTACCTGTCATACAAGATGAACCAAATCAATATTTGCTGGCGGATTTGAATATATGAATGACTATGAACGAATAGCACAAGATGGAAAGACTGGACTCAGGCGTCCACGATTACATTGTCGTGTAGTGATTGATAACGTTAGTGACAAGCGACTGCGATGTGGTAACACGTTCGCGTTAGTATTATAATCACGTCTAGACGTCAATGCAAATTTGCCTTTATGGAATCCAATCTCAGTCTTGCACACTTGCGTACCGTACACAGTCAAACATCACCACTATGTTTCTTAACACCCGATCACCGTATCGTGTGGCTGTGTACGTATACATACATGTGGACCAACGTTATACAGTATTCGTAAATGTATGCATTGGCAGTCACGAAGAATGCCCACGAAGCATCTACGTGTACAGTAATTCAGTGGCGTAGTATTTTGCTAGGAATATGTCTACATCAATCAGTACAAAAATACTTTCGCCTTCTTTGACTGAAGTCTCCCGCTAACCAGACGTACCACGGCGATACTTGCTTGAAACGTCAACTGAGGGTGAGTGTTTGCGGGTTTATGTCCTTTGCCACCAAATATGGGTGATATCAAGGACGGGACAACGAGAAAAAGGCCAGCACAAATAGTTGGCCTCTGCCGGGAATCGAACTCACGACCCTAGTATTGAAAGTCCAACGCTTTACGGCTCGGCTATTGCAGCCCCCAAGACACCAACTGAAGGGATGCGCGCTGTCAGGTATGAAGTTGACGACATGCAGATCGGAGTTCGTGTGCTATGGCAAACAATGAAATTGTTGGTCCTAAACATCATTTACTCCTTGATCGCCAGGGGCTTAAAAAAA
The DNA here is from genome assembly GCA_018292915.2 of Batillaria attramentaria. NCBI lineage: Eukaryota > Metazoa > Mollusca > Gastropoda > Batillariidae > Batillaria > Batillaria attramentaria. The sequence continues at coordinate 245,653 of JACVVK020000111.1, read as the reverse complement.
GCGTCTGCAAAGTCAATAAGCACACACTACAAGTAAAACACTGAAGTTCGTAATGGTCAGTCGCAGAAGACTCGAAACTATCAACTGTTAATACTCTAAAATAAAAAATCTCTCATGACAAAGGCGGAGGAGACAATCGTGAGATACTAAACAGAGAGCTGTTTCACCGGGGATTACGGCGCCCAATGGTCATCACTATATCCAGAATGCTACAGAATGCTTCTCGAAAAAGTTACCAGGGATCGACGCTATCAGAAACTGTACTGATTTTACTCCACCCTAAACATAACTATCTCATAATTACATTTCATCAAAAGTACGCGTTTGGACATGAACAAAAGCGGTGAGACTTGCGTTTGCGAATGTTTCTTTTGTCTTTCATTTCGCCGCTGACAATATAAACAATAAGAATAACAGTAACACAACAAAAAAAAGTATAACAACAAAAGTCTTGGAAATAGTCTGAATCTTTCATGAATGCACAAAGTCTACAGGTACAGCGTCTCCCACAATGGTGGGCAGCATTGAAGTCCTGTCTCACAAAAATCACTTGGAAACAGTTGAAACATATTAGTATTTCGGATCGGCAAAGAAACTTTCAAAACAATATCATTGTCGATGGAGAAAAAAACTGGACCGGCAGCATGCACTGTTGCTGGAACTGGGAGGATAACAATTCACATACTGCCAGCTTTAATTCCGTCCTCTCGATCACGTCTTACAACAGCTGTCGACTACTCTCACACACTTATTGCCACCAGTTTTGAAACGGAGCGCGGAGCACATGTAACCCTGCTGCCGGCCGTCGCCTCCAGCTGTGTACACTTTACGCACGGTGACTGTCCTTGAAGGGTGGGGTGGGTGTTTGGGGGTTTAACGTCCTTTTCCACCACATAGGGTGATATCAAAGACGGGGCAACGATGAAAAATCCAGCACAAATGTTTGGCCCCAGCCGGGATCGAACTCACGACCCGAGCATTAGAAGTCCAACGCTCTACCATTCGACCACCCCGGCTCCCCGTGACTGTCCTTGAAAAGCAAGCTGCAAATGTACAGTTTTAATCCAAACACTGTTTTTCAAGTCATCCACCCGCTCTGCTTTCCTCCTCATGTGAAAAGCCCAATAGTCTGGGTAATTACAGACGTGACGCCACGTGACGCCTCCGGGAAACGTACAGTAGCATACGTATCAACTGGCAGTTTATGTGAAGTTCGCAATCTCTTCGAAAAATTTACTCACGAATAAATCTTGTCAGGACACGTCTGACACTGCAGTCACGTGGTAGCAAGTCTCATAACACATCCGTCACGTGACTTTTGTCACGTGACACAGCCCTCGTTTACCTGCAAAACGAGGCTTGGCTGTTGATCTCAGCCCACCAACCACTGCTGCTTGTGTATGTGGAAAGTAGCATGCTGTAGGAAAGAAGCATGAACATATCAAAGTTTACAAAGCACTTTTCAGACTTTCCGGTCGCTTCGTGGAATGGTTGGTTGTCAAGGACATATCACTGACAGAAATCGTGTTGCACATAATTCACTCACCACGCCTTTGCAGTCTAAGGAATAAGACCTTCCCCTCTGACAGAAACGCACGGCAGTCTCACTATAATCTGGACGCATGCCATGCAGTCAGCGAATTAGCATGTAGCCCACAGGTCCGTAGCCACGCCCTCAGATTCTCCATGGCAACCCATATGATTTCTTTCTGCCGTGCAATGGCACAACACGGTAAGTCCAGGCGTCGTTTGATGAAAAAGGGGGTGATTTCAAGATGAAAGCCAATGACGTCAATGGGTTTTTTTCCTGTGTTTTGCCACTGCACGGCAGCTTTGTCAAGCAAATCGAGGGTTCCCTGCCATCGATACAGACAGAAAGAAGAGACATACAGGACGTTCTGCCAGGGAACCCTCGAATACTCGGACAGACAATTCCGCAGTGTGATTTGTCTGTCGGAGTACTGGTGCACTGTGATTGGGTGCACTGACTTGTCAATCAGAATCTGGCTACATGACATTCGTGCTTACATGTGGTCCTTTCTTTATATTTCATACACTGAATTGAATAATGCTTGGAGTGATACTACGATAATAATACTTTGCACTACACATTTAAATTTTCATTTATGAATAGTACAGTAGAATCTTCGCCTTAGACATGCCAAAGTGTCGTTGAGCGTCCAAAATGTCAGGCTGGATTTACGGCGGGTGTATGAAAAGCACAACCACTAATATTAAACCGAACATCAAAAAACGGCAATGTACATATATCATACTCTCCAGTTAAGACAGTCTTTCATAGACAATGTACCTGAAACTGACAGTTAAACATATTGTATTCCCCCTCATGTACTGCATTGCCCGCATGTATCGTCATGTGTTCCCCGTGTGAACGGGCTGGCGGCCCAACACAATAAACAATAAACAATAATTGAATAAACCAAACATCAGCCAAATGACGTGTTATTTTTGCAAAGGTCCTCCTTCAGGAAAGCTCATGGCAAACGTCCATGTGTCCACTCTTACTAAGGCTCTTCAAACATCTGATCCAGCATTTATCAGTACAAGACTTGACACGTTTCTCGTCGTGAGTTTCATACTCAGACCAGTAGTCATTCTTCCTGACCTGCCATTGCAGATATCGTTCCAGTATCTTCATGCGTATCTTGCTTTCACGGGCACACGGTAGAAGTAACAGGTCACCAAGGGGCCTGTGGCCACGCCCACTGAATAAAACGAATCTTACGTGGCAACCGCACACTTTTTAACCTTCTGTCTGACACATACTCGTACAACAGGTGTGAATTAGCTTGTCGGAGTATTCGCTCATTTTGATTGGATAGCAAGGCCTGTCAGTCAGGAACTGGTTTCATGTTAACTGTCCTTACTGCAGCAAAGCGGAAGGGTAAATTCCTACCTATATTACCTATGAATGTTAAGGGGTTTTCTTGGGTTTTTTTTTTAACTGAACTGTTGTGAGGAGTTTGGATTCATCGTTGTCAACCTCTCATTAAGCTTAGGTCATGCCTTTCCACAACAATCACTGGAGGAAGTACGTCAATTGAAGGGGAACGATAGTTTCTGTATGAGCTAACTACACAAGACATCCAGCTACGACCGTGAAGATACTATTGATGAACCCACACCTGTTAAACCCAACAGCCAACAAAGTCCTGTGTTCCCATAAGCATGTGGTGGTAGGCTTTCCGTCAAAGTGCTGAGTCAGGGCGAGGTCATCGACGTATAGAGATATCTCTTTATGTCTGTGGGCGAGGTACATATCCTTCCGATAGCTTTCGTGTTTTCACTTCGTTGTGGGCTGAATTTAAAGCCTTGGACACCTTCCTGTACTGTGGAGTGGTCTTATGACTAGAACATCATAAAAATAATACTCTTAGGCGCAGTTTTCTTCAGCAACACTCATCGAAGAACACAATTATGCACAGTGACACAATCGCAGATGGATTTCCAAGTGTCCAGTTCTTCAAAACATAAGAACAAATCACACGTCGACAGCGAAGACCTGTTATCAGAAAGTATTCCAGTCGATGTCAGTGTGTTGTGTTATAGCTTCACGCATTTTGATTGTTCATTTGTTGAGATTAGCGTACAGTGACAGGTGACAGCACAGTGAATCCGTCATGAAGCAGTATGACAGCGAAGAAGTCTACAAACCAAACACAGTGCTGAGATGGCGAGCACATACCCTGACGGCTGAATCCGAACACTGCTGTTTACTGAAAATAATAACAAACACACAGGTCAGTTGCAATCTTCAGAGAAATGTGTATGCGGATGAAATGTATGTCATTTTGATCAAGACGAAAGGAACAAAATCGGGCGAATGCATACTGGATTCTGAGGCAAAGGAGATGGCAAAACAAAACAAAAAGAAGATTGCGAGTATTTTTTTAAAAAATTCACCCATGATAAGCGCACAGGGGACTCGTTATTGACGATCCAAACCTAAGCGACTGGCGACAATAATATTTTTAAAAGATAAATTCAACATTGTGAAAAAGGAAACAGTCCATACCTGGGTAATGTTGTGCCCTAGAGGGAGGGGCGAGGGTGGGGCGTGGATGCCCCTGGGTGATGAACCGGATGTCAGCCCTGGAAGTGTCTTGCAAGTCCTGAGAGATGGCAGGTCGCCGAGGTACTCCAATGGTCGACATGATCGTCGGCGCGAAAGTGGTGGTGGACGTTGTGGTCGTCGTTGTAGTTTGTCTATATCTGGAATAGTCTGGCAACACAGATATTGAACTTGTTGACCTTTCATTTTGTCTGATTGTTTGCTTGGAAGTTTAACATCTTTTCGCTATTGGTGATTACATATTACATATGCACGTAACCGTTTTCCAGGTATCTGGTTTTTTTTCCCCCGACTCTTTGCCAGTTCCAGTGGTAATGGGTGGAATCCACGGAGGGCTCGAAAGCTGGGGCAATTTTTATTATGCATGATGATGGAGATGAGGATGATGGTAAGATAATAATAATAATAACAATAATAATAATAATAATAATGAGTATTGATGATACTATGGAGGTCCGTGTACTTTGGGACTGCGGGACAGAGCCGCATTCCACGCTTCCTGTCATAAATATCCCGGCATTAACCAGGTCCGGGAACTACGGCACCTGCAGTGCCGGCCGTGTAATCATCCACATCATAGGACGTGTCATGCCAAGGGAAGCACCTCCAAAGTCGCACCCGTGAAGTGGGTGAATCTCGGCTGTGTGGCAACAACCTCCCCATTGGGCCCATAGCACACCCGCTCTGGGTAGGAGCCGACCTCGGTAGGAAAAATCCCGCTTGCCTCGGCTGGGACTCGAACCCCGGGTCTCCCGGTCCATGGTCCAAAGTGCTGACCACTAAACTACGGGGGCCGGTGGGTATATGTTTCTTTCAGGAGAGCCGTGGTGGCCGAATGGTAGAGTGTTGGACTTCCCGGCTGGGGCCAAATATTTATGTTGGCTTTTTCATCGTTGCCCCGTCTTTGATATCACCCGTAAAGGACCTTAAACCCCCACATACCCACCCCACACGTATCTGTTTCTCTCAATCTATAATTATCATCAGCCCCTTTTTTTTCAACAGAACACAGACTGACCAGGCGAGTTGTTGCCAATCATGACAAAAATAATAATTATGTTCAGTCAAGATCTCGCAAGAATTTCTCCCCCCCCCCCCCCCTACCCTACTCACCCCTCCGCCCGCCTCAACTGAAAATTTGTTGAAAAAATCTCGGTTTTCTTTCTTTAAAAGTCTTCGCCCCCTCCCCCCCCCCTCCCCTAAAAAAAAAAAGAAAAAAAAAAAAAGAAAAGAAAAGAAAAAAGAAGAAGAAAAAAAGCTTTTCATCTGAAACTAGGACGTAAAAAAATACTTACCGAACAATACCATTGTTTCAGTATCTCGACCCATAATACTGGAAGCTTCGCACGTGTACTTCCCGAAGTCCTCCTTTTCCACGTTCAGAATCCGGAGACTCAAGGTAATGGAATTTTCCGCCTCGCTGTAAATTTCCACACGGTATTTTCTGCCCGTTGTCTTCAGTTCGCCTCCATCTTTCGTCCACTTGCTGACCGCCTGCGGGTTTGCGGTGATTAGACACTCCAGGATTGTCTCTTTTCCAACCTCTTGTCCGATCCGCTTGTTGGGAAGGTAGATCTCTGGGGGGACTGTTTGACAAACACCGATTCCACAAAGATAATAGTTGATGATGATGATAATGTGGCGTAAGGACACAAATTGACCGTGGGGTCATGTCTGGTGTTTATTTGAGGTACCCTGTTTGGCGATTGTCTTAGTCTGCAGTGTTTTTTGTTGTCATGAAAAAGCGTGATTTTTGTGTTATGTAGGTCGAGGTGCATGCCAGGCGGTCGCAAAACGAGGCAAGCTGCCACTGAAGCTGGGACTTTTTGCACAGAGGTCGAGCAGAAGTGAGGCAAGCGGATATGTGTGAACTGGCTCTCTGGCCCAAAATAAAGTACACGTGCATTACTCCAGTGAGGCCTGAGCGGAACGGAGACACTCAATATTTTTAAAACTCCTGTCAGGTGCGTGCCTTTGAATGGTCTGTTCACGGTAGTAATTGTTTCTAGATGGAAGCATGTTTTCTGGGTTGGACTCTGATGCCTGAGGCTTAATACGATATACAGGCATTTTTGAGGCCCTGTGTATTTTTGTCCTTCAGCCTGTATAGCCAAGTGGTTTTATGGGGTTGTACTTTGTATTCGTTTTGTTTCTTTTCGTTCATGAAGTCAAACGTGTTTCAAGGTCTGTTGAAACACTTGATTTCCAAAGATGAGCATACCACAGCAACTCGAATCCAGGACAACGCTAAAGATCTGACGAAAGACCTGATAGGCCAATCACAAGTTTGCACAAGTGAAAAGTTTACCCAGAGAGAGAGAGAGAGAGAGAGAGAGAGAGAGAGAGAGAGTGACAATCCTTCATTTGCCAAAGGTAGAGGATTGTGGCCAAAAGACCAGTCTGTAGCCTTGTCGTTGCTAGACTACAGTATAGCGAGCGTGTGTGCGCCTGTCTGTGTGTTTGTGTGTGCGCGCAGGTGTGTGCGTGAATGAAAAGTCGAAACTTACACTGTACGTTGACTTTAATCATTCTGGTGATGGCGGGCGGCACACCGTTGAACGCCATACACTCGTAAGTACCATCACAGTAACGGCTGATGTTGTAGATGATGAGTATTTCCCCCGCTCACGCCGATCTCTGCAACGACAACCAAGACGACATTATCATCCCCGACACGCGTTTGATAATCGGTCTCATCAGACATCCGACTATTGGGTGGGTGGATGGGTGGGTGGGTGCGTGTTTGGGGGGTTTAACGTCCTTTTCCACCACATACGGTTGGTATCAAAGACGGGGCAACGACGAAAAAAGCCAGCACGAATATTTGGCCCCAGCCGGGATACGAACTCACGACCCGAGCATTAGAAGTCCAGCGCTCTACAATCGGCCACCCCGGCTCCCCCATCCGGCTAGTGGTGCAGCCTACAGTATTAGATGATTACGGTATTGGCAACATGTACTGGAAGCATGTATGTGTCGTGCCTGTAATTGTGAAACTGCCTAATTCATGAAAAAAAGGCAAGAACTTTGTGCCTAATTTCGTGAACGAGGCAGCTCGTTGCCTAATTGACGACCCCATTCGGCAAGCTCCCAGGCCAAACCCCGCCCCCTTCACTGTGCCATGTATTGGCAAAATGGAGTACGTCCATTACGTCATTATATGGAAAAAAAGGTGATTTCAGTATGACAGATTGACGTAATCGGCATTTTCTTTAAACGACGTCACTGAACTTACTGCTGTCTTTCTATGTTTCAATCGTATTAAACTACACGTGCTTTCGTCGTAGTGTCTGGCAAGAAAGTTTGCCTGACAATGCAATGTGTTGTGCTCATTATGCCGCAGAACGCGATTGGCTGAATTGTGGGGGCTCGACCCTTTTGATTGACAGGAGTGGAGTGGTCAATTCATTGAAACAGGTAGCCACTTTGCCTAACTTCATAAGCTAGGCAACCCACTGCCTAAAGTGTAAACGGATTTAGGTACGACACATGTTTTGAGAACATGTTTCTATTGTGTTTATACATGTTCCGTTTTCCATCTAATCTAAAAAGCGCGACATCCCATCCCCCCTTCCCCCCCCCCCCCCACACACACACTCCAGCCACCCACACAGTTAAGCGCTATTCCTAAAAGAGATATTTCTGGGCTTGGATTAAACGTATTGTACAGCACGTCGAACAGCACAATCAGATCAAGAGGCGACAATCTAATTTGCCGGCCACATAAGTATGCGTGAAGATTTCCATAATTGCTGAGAATTGGACATGCAAACCCAAACGCAGTAATGGACCAGATAGCCTTTTCTTCTCATCAAAATGAATTATACAGAAACTGCTGCACACAAAACAAGGACATGAAAAAAAAAGAGACTTTCTGAGTTTCAAAAACTGGAATTGTTTCATAGAGGAATCAGCAAACAGGCACTTGAATCCAGAAATGGTGTAACATGAGAAAGAGGTCACACAAGTGCAAATAAAATACGAGACAACATTTCCAGTGGAAAATAGAAAACGGGACAGATTAAAGAGGAAAGAATTATAAATGTTCGCCATGCAGAGTCAACGGACTCTTTTAAAGTCGCTTTAAAGTCTTATTTCTTTCGGCAATATTATACAGACTAACTTCTTTACCATCACTGCTATCATCATTGTCATTTTCAGTTGTCGTGTCAGGATGTATCATAGCTGTGTGTATGTAACGTGTATGTGACGTGTATATCATGTGTAACTGTATGTAATGTGACGTTTTTCATATACTGTATCCCCACCCTACTATTGTGAGGCGCCCGGAGCTCCAGCAGGAGGTTGGGAGCCAGACAAATCCTCATTATTATTATTATTATTATAAATTTGCCTGATGAAAAAAAAACCGTAAAACTGTGAAGAATACTTTAAGACCAGTTGAGGAAGAAAGTCTCTCAAATATTTGCGTTATTGTGGAGAGAGAGAGAGAGAGAACACCAAAAAAACCCCAAAAACAACAACAACAACAACAACAAAAACCAACAACCAAGAAGGCGAATCTCACTGGAAACTGTGCAGACATGAAGCAGTGACCTAACTGAAGCAAAACAGCTAGTTACAAACTAAAGGTACGCGATCTGGAAAGGTTGTGCAGTGATCTTATGATAAGACGGGGTGAGCGGTGGCGTAATAGGCAGCACGTCGGACTTAGCCGCTGCGCTACTGAACGGCCGTCACTACTGTCTCACCGAAGCGTGGGTTCGAGCCAGGTCGAGCTTGTGATATGTGATACCGGGTTTTCCTGTCTACCGGGCTGCTCATCGGGGGTTTCTGTCCGGGTTATCCGGCTTTCCTCCCCCAGCAAAATTAAAAACAAACCAAAAAACAAACAAACCAAAAAACAAACAAACAAACAAACACAAACACAAACAACAACAACAACAGCAACAACAACAACAACACAGGTAGGTTGGGTGGCATTGCACTGCGGCTTCGCGTTTCCCCGGGGGAAGCAGCCCGAATTTCCCCAAAACGGAAAAAAAAATGTAGTAAAAAAAATTCTCTGAGAAATTTGTTTCCTGATATTAATTGGCATGTCAAGAGGACAGAGGTCATGATAACGCTCAAGCCATCAAATGATAGGCTTCATTTTAATATTCTATGAATCAGGAAATATAGTATCATAGTAAGTGGATGGCAGTGTCTCCTACGGCCCTAATCCAATACAACAGAGAACGTCTGACGTCACATGTCAGTCTTCTAACGGAAGTACAGTGAGGCAAGCTAAAAACTGAAAAATGTCATGCAGGAAACACGACGTCAAAACAAGAAGGACGTCTTACTATTGGTGCCTGGGCAGAACTCACTCTGTCTCTCCACCCCATCCTCGTCTGTCGAGTGTCGGTACCACGTGACCGTTGGCATGGGGATGCCCGTGACATTGCAGATCAAGGTCACCGTCTCGCTTTCTCTGACCTTCATGTCGCTGCTGGACAACTCGTCCACAATCTTGGCAGGCACTGGAGCAGTTCAAAGAAAGCGAAACCATGGGAAAATGGCGCATGTAAAGCATTCCAAACGCTCAGGAGATCACACTTCGTGTCTAAAGTGGGCGAGTCTCAGCTGTGTAGCAACAGCCTCCCTAATGGACCCACAGCACACCCGCTCTGGGTAGGAACCGACCAATGTACGACATGCAAATCCCGCCTGCTACGATGAAGTCTTAAAGATACATTGTGCAGGATGGACAACTCTTATTGTGGCACAAAAAAGTGTTTCGCACAGACGCCGCTAGTACTCGGTCAGTGGTCTGCCCAAAGTCCATTTTAGCGCTCTGTAAACGTGTAATGTTGCCATGGACCCCCATGTGAACTGGACACCCTGCCCGAATTTAGCGCGTATCGAGTACGGCGGCAGCCATAACAATTCGTCTGCATCACACAAACTGGTGACGTCACTTCAGACGGTCACCCGGACGTACCTTTCAACGCTGGATTTCACGAAGTCGTTAGTAAGTATTGCGTCTGCGTTAGTTGTGCCAGTACTTCATACGCGTCCTAGGCAAGAATATCGCTGCTAACAAAATGCCGACGCGTGTTCCGAGAGGGACGCTACAGTAACTATTAAGACAAAGAAGGGCAAGCGCCGTAAGCAGGTCAGATTGACTGCATGCGCATGGGTCGTTCGCTAACCTGTGTGTTACGTGTGGAGAAGTGTTGAAGAGCCCGTCGTCTTATCGAGGGAATACAATGACACAGCACTTCTCTGGTGTGCACACGAGAGAAGCTTGTATGTGCGAAGTTTGAGAGTGCAGTGTAACACCAGAGATAAACTCCACACGGTTATAACTTTTCTACGCGCTCACGAGTTTTTTTTTGTGAGTGAAAGAGACAACACGCACTCTATAAGAACTCGCTACGTAAGGCGTGTTCGCCTGTGTGTCATCGTATTCCCTCGATAAGACGACGGGCTCTCCAAACATTCTCCACACGTAACACTGTGACTACACGGGACTGATGCCATCGGCGTGCATGTGCTCACAGTTGTAGGATGATTAGGTTTCACGCGATACCAACGCATCTACGCCTTACGGGTGACCCGTAGTAGCCGGTAGACTCGAATTTTGGCTGATATCTTAGCAACAACGGCCCGGAAAGGGCTCAGATTTTTGCTCACATCTAAATGAGACTACGTTCTTGTCACCGTAATAAGCTTAGGTCGATCTGTGAGCTTTAAAAAACTGCAGGATGTATCTTTAAAGAGCCACATTCGTACCTATGTCAAAAGAAGTGTGGCCTGTTAACTTTTTGACTGCACTGTGTGCCTGTTTTGTGTGCGCTGTGTACCTGGAATGATGTCTCCAATCTTTTTTTTTTTTTTTTTTTTTTTGCACACAATATACCGTACTTAGAGATTACCTATGTGTTCCACACTGTGTAGAATGATGTTTTGTGCAAAGGCCAACCAAAATTTCGAACCAACGAAGTCCAAAGCACGCATTTCAGGGGAAAAAATTAAGCTTGACCTAGTTCTGATTTTAAAAAAAATCCGCCTTTCACTCGCCGGAGAGGCGGAGCCAAGCCTCGCCTTGACCAGTCACTCTAACCGCCATATTCATACGACTGGTCCCCGTTGCTAATGAGCGACTCATGGGTAAATCAGCCTTAAGCGTATGACCCTTTACTCACGATGTCCCTCTCCTGTAATCGAGGGTCATGGATCAAACCATAGGAAAAAAAATCAACACATTAATATCTCTGTGATGGCCGGACCAATGTTTATATAATGATAGGACACAACGGACGCTGAATAACCCTCCAAATATAAAATATACACTTTACTCCTACAAGTTACAGTACGTGCGTGTCTCAGTGGAAAATGTCCAACGCTAACGCTGCGAGGTGAGGTTCACCGTGCGCCATAGGGGATCCCATTCTAACTTCAGTCAAGCTCAGCTAGTAATCATCATCGTACAGCTTAGGTACGCTGCCATTTTTCTTACATTAGCCTGACGTTTTCCTGTGCTTAGCCACCACCCAAAAAGTTTGTTCGCTTGGATCCCTACACCAGGAGGTGACTTCCCCGATCACTCATGTGTTACCCGAACTAATGCCTCTTTAACCACAAGACGACCGACCGCAGCAACGCACCTTGGACAGTGAGATGCACGGTCTTGATCTTGACTGGGTTGGTGTTGATCTGACAGTTGTACAGGCCCTGGTCTTTGTGCTGGACGTTGCGGATGTGCAGGTTCCAGTCCTTGGTGAAGGGTCGCTCCACGGACACCCGCTCATCGTCTATGATCCGCCTGTCTTCGAACGTGAACAGTGTCGACCACTGGTCAGTCCAGATCACCTACAATCAGAATGATGGTGTTTTGGTAATGCTGTGAATCAATACTACTACTACTCCTCTCTCTCTCTCTCTCTCTCTCTCTCGTATCCCGGCTGGAGACAAATGTTTCTGCTGGCTTTTTCATCGTTGCCCCGTCTTTGATATCACCCGTATATGGTGGAAAAGGACGTTAAACTCCCAAACACCCACCCATCCTCTGTGTGTGTGTGTGTGTGTGTGTGTGTGTGTGTGTGTGTGTGTGTGTGTGTGTGTGTGTGTGTGTGTGTGTGATGATAAATTATTATCATTATTGATGATAATGATGATGATGATCCGTACATTGTGGAAAAGGACCACAGGAAAAAGAAGACAAACAGCCATAGATGAAAAGACACTCAGCTGTTTTTGTCTGGTTGTTTGTGGGTTGCAGGTTTAGCGCCCTTTTCCACTACGTAAGAGTGATACCAAAGACCATGACAAAAAAAACAAAAACAAAAACAAATAAACCCAGAGCATTGAAAGTCCAACGCTATTCCCATTTGTCCATCTCGGTTCCTGTCAACTTCGTCGAACAAAGTGATAACATTGTGGTGCTGTCGACAAGACAAAGTACAGTGTATCTGCTTCGATATTGATGAAGCAAACGTAGGAGGATTAATTTTCTCTGACCTGTCTCCTGCCGAGAAATTTGACAGAGCATGGCAGAACTGCTGTGGCGCCCTCTTTGACAGTGACGTTGGCGAGAGGAGAGTCAAACGTTGGTTGCATCTCCTTCAGGTCGAGGCTCTCGCTTCCGTCTAAACACACAAAAATTACACGAAAACAAAATGTATTGCGTCATTGGTTGCATCTCTTTTAGGTCGAGGCTCTCGCTTCCCGCATCTAAAAACACAAATATATATCAAAACCAAATTAATTGCGTCATTGGTTGCATCTCCTTCAGTTCAATGGTTTCGCTTCCGTCTAAGAACACAAATACACCGAAACAAAATTAATTGCATCCGTCAAAACACAAGAATTTACCAGACCTTATTAATTGCAGAATCGTGGAGAACTGGTAACATTAATCTTTAATCGCTTTTTTGAAACACATCAATATGCTGTCTGAATAATCATTAAATACACAAATCGACCATGTCTGAATGAAGACGAAAATTACTGAGTGGATATGAAGCATTAGTTTTGATCAGTATACAATAGAGGGGATGATGAAACAAGAATGTAGAGCTCTCTCTCTCTCCCCCCACCCCGTGTGTGTGTGTGTGTGTGTGTGTGTGTGTGTGTGTGTGTGTGTGTGTGTGTGTGTGTGTGTGTGTGTGTGTGTGTGTGTGTGTTTAAAGAGAGAGAGAGAGAGAGAGAGAGAGAGTGGGTGGGTGTTTGGGGGTTTAACGTCCTTTTCCACCACATAGGAGAGAGAGAGAGAGAGAGAGAGAGAGAGAGAGAGAGGTGACTGTGACTGCCACATTTGTTTCACTTTCGTGTTTGGTGCCTTTTGTCTTAGCAATAAGAGCACACATGAAACGCATTCCTACACCCCTGCACACCAGGTTCTCACAAACCACACAAAAACATCGAAAAGCTCACAACACCCACCCATAGCCAAATAACCCCCATCCCCCCAAAAAAATGACTCACAACAAAACTAAACGCTCTCTACAGACAAGCTACCGGCATCATGTCCACTTCACCTGTTCAAGAAAAACCTTGGCGAGGTCGCCATCACTCATTTGTTTATCGCCACAACTATAGAGCATCTGTCAAAATTCCCCGCTGAATGTATCGCGACCCTCGACCTTCTGGTGCGGTTGAGCGCAAGTCCTGCTGGCTTTATTGCATCATTATAACAGACTGGCGCGCGAGGCCTTCCTCGCTCGGCAAAAACCAGCCTGGAAGCGATAGAGCGCGAAATCCTGGGACCTAGAGGCGTTGACATTCTGACAGTGGTCAGAAGAACGTATAATCGCTCTTTCGTATCAGACGCGCAAATCTTCAGTGTCCCATGAAATGTTGCCCTTTTTTCATTTTCAAGAATAATTATGCACGTATATAATATAGAAGAATCATATATCGCTCTTTCACATGACAGGCGGAAACCCTCAGCATCCCACGAAATATGGCCATTTTTTTTCAAGAATATGCATGTTTATTTTAATTTGATGTACAAAAATGTGTCCAAGAAGAAATGTGGCCACAAAATCGCCGATGGGCGTCCAGCATTGCCGTAAACAGAAAAATGCACACTTAATTTTTTTTTTTTTTTTTGATTGGGCACATTTCCATTTCGGTCACATTTTCGAGTCTTCACAGACACTCTGCCTATAATCCGATAAAAGTACATGTGCCTACACGGTTTTCGGTCAGGTCTGACTTGTCATGACCAAGATACAACCCTGTGATGTTGTGCCTCGATACATCGACCAGTTTAAAGACACGCAGCCGAAAAACTCTCTCCTTCAACGTTGCTGTATGTTAGACGCTTTTTATTTTAAGGAGATGAACCAGTTTTAGGACCAACACATTGACAGACATTCCCCATGCTTGGCCTCAGTTTTTGCACACGAACGCATGCGCATAATTATTTCAACGCAGCGGTTCTCGTACAAATAAGACAGGGAGCCGACTGCAGGCAGGTCCCTCCCAACCGCAGACTGCCCGGCCTCCTTAACCAGCTTAACGTTGACAGTCATTGGCCATCAGCAGGGCGATGGGATATTATGGGATATTATGGCGACTCTACCTGAAAAAAGGCCGACGTGTAAGGCTGTCTGAGCGAGGTCATAAGTTGACGTGAATGTTTCTGTTGTTTAGTGTCTATGTTAGTGCTGGTTTTTCGTGTGTGTGTGTGTGTGTTTTTTTTGGTGTGCTTCTGGTATTTCTTGTTATGATTTCTATTCCTTCGCTTTGTTCGTTTGGTTAGTATTTCGGCAACTCATGAATTACAGCTAAAATAATATGATGAAGTAGGCAGTATGGACTTTGACCAGGTCTCATTTATAACCAGTATTCATTGGTGATTTTTGTAATCAAAATTAGTGTTTTCAGATTTTTCTTTAGTCTGAAACCCTCAATGTTTATTGTTGTAAAACAAACATTCATTCTGAAATTTCTTTCATGGCTACCGTTCAAATAAATGTTGGAGAAATGTTACAACGTAATGCCAGCTGTGTACACTGAATGGACGACCTCACTCCTGTCAATCAAAAGGGCCCAGCCCCCCCCCCCCCCATTAAAAAAAAAATTCAGCCAATCGCGTCCCACGGCACAATGAACACGACACATGGTATGGTCTGGCAAACTTTTTGCCAGACACTATCACGAGTGGAAGCACGTGTAGTTTGATATGACTGGAACATGGAAAGAAAGCAGTCAGTCCACTGACGTCACTTGAGGAAAAAGGACCATTACGTCAATCTCTTTCATCTTAAAATCACCCATTTTGCCATACAATGTCATAATGGACGAACTGTGTTTTGCCAATACACGGTAGAGTGAAGGGGAGGGGCTTTGGCCTCGGGGCTTGCCGCGTGGAGTCGTCTATTAGTAAATAAGGAGTTGTTTTCCGGTTGGATCCTATTGTGCTTCTCATCGGAACGATTGGCTAAAGCTCTCTACGTCCTCCGCTAATCACGAGGGGAGTCGGATATAGTTCAGCCGTTTTTTTTTTTCCCCACAGCTCTTTGCCGGCTCCAGTGGTATTCCTCCCTGGTAATGGATGGAATCCACGGAGGGCTCGGAAGCTGGGGCAATTTTTATTATGCATGATCAGGATGGAGATGAGGACGGTGGTAAGATGATGCTATGGAGGTCCGTGTGGTTTGGGACTGCGGGACAGGGCCGCATTCCTCGCTTCTCGGTATTAATCAGGCCCGGGCACTACGGCACCTGCGGTGCCGGCCGTGTAATCATCCACATCATAAGACGGAAGCACCCCCAGAGTCGCATCCGCGAAGTGGTGAATCTCGGCTGTGTGGCATCAGCCTCCCCATTGGGCCCATAGCACACCCGCTCTGGGTAGGAGCCGACCTAGATAGGAAAAATCCCGCTTGCCTAGGGTGGGACTCGAATCCGGGTCTCCCGGTCCACGGTCCGAAGTGCTAACCACTACGCTACGGGGGCCGGTATAGTTCAACCGGTTGAGTGTCGGTCTCAAGACAGGTTATTTAGTTAGTTGTTTAGGGCTTAACGCCACGCAAGCAACAAAGGCTATTTCGCGGCTAATCAAGGTCCCTTTTGAAAAAAACGGAATACAATAAAACAAGGCGTATATATATATATATATATATATATATATATTATATATATATATATATATATATATATATATATATATATATATATATTAAAATCCGGATTAAACAATAAACACGTTTCACTTCTTTGTACATACAACATATGGAGGTTGAGGATAGTCCGTATTACGTGGGGGTGCCGGGGTGGTCGAATGGTAGAGCGTTGGACTTCCACTGCTCGGGTCGTGAGTTCGAATCCCGGTTGGGACCAAATATGTGTGCTGGCTTTTTCATCGTTGTCCCGTCTTTGATATCACCCGCATGTGGTGGAAAAGGACGTTAAACCCCCAAACACCCACTCACCCCGTATTACTTGGCGTGTCTAAATTATCTTGACAGGACAAAATGAATGTGACAGGGTCCCACAACAGAGGGACAAAATCAGCCAGTCACTTTTGAGAAAACTGGAGAAAAAAAGGTGGTAGGCCAAATTTAACAACTTTGAGATAATAATAATAATAAGAAGAATAAGAATAATTTACCTCTCTTTACCTAATTTCATGAGTCGGCTCAAAGCGCCGCGAACTGAACCCAACACGCACGCTCACGTGAATCACACGCATTCTCTCAAACACTGGACACAAACAGATTACAATCACGTGTTGCGAAGGGTCAGCTCAGCTATTTAAATTTCGGAATTTGGAATTGCATTTATTTTTCAAATTTGGTGGGCTGAACATTTCCAAAGCAGGGGGGGGGGGGGGGGGAGGAAGCCGGAGAACCCGCCCGGAGAGAACCCCCGACGATCGGCCCGAATGATACAATGTCTGTGAAAGTTTCAAGGCTGAGTGTAGCTGATAAACACGTGAAAAGTCAGCATTATAATACAACCACGCCATATTGGCATGATTCCCACGTCACACGTTTCCAGCCATTTTTTCAACATGGCCGCTTCTCAGGAACACGATTTCAACAAACATACCTCAGGCGTACAACACGCTAGAGAAATATTTTTTTTTATGCCAAAAGACATGTTAGCAGTTTTTAGTGATACTAATAACATACGCCCAAAATTACTGTTTGCTCGTTCGTATCCCGGCTGGGGCCAAATTAGTTCTGGTAACCCATGAGTGTTCGGGGAAGACACATAGGGGAAACCATGCCTAGGGCCAAATGTGTGTGCTGGCTTTTTCATCGTTGCCCCGTCTTTGATATCATCCGTATGTGGTGGAACAGGATGTTAAACCCCCTATCACCCACCCACCCTACTATATGCTCCCCCCCCCCACTTTTTTTTGCGGAGCCAACCACAATTATCTGTACAGCTTTTCCCAGTGCCCAAGTCTTTGAAACCACCTTCGCGTTGGGCTGAAGATGATAAGCCACAAAACATCCGCTCGTCCACCCACAAATTAAACCACAACAAAAACACTAAAGATTGTCACTCGACCAAACCGTATCGTCGCAAACGGCTTTAAACACTTGCACTTTTAAAACGGTTTAACTGGCCAGATGCGGAACCAAAAACTGGCCAAAGTTTAGAGAAAACTTGCCGACCTGTACAGTTCAGACAGAGGAACATGTAATAGGGACTAAGAGGATCCACTGATCTTAACCAGGCGCGTCTAACAACGTCTGCACCGAACTCAGAGAACACATTCATAAAAAACAGAGAAAAAACCCTGCCTTGGATAAAGTTCCCCTCTGCCTCTGGCCGAGCAGAATGGTCGTAAAAGACGAGTGTGCTAGAGAACAAAGGGTTTGAAACCACAAGAACCTGGCAAGGTTGCTGAAGATTTAATATCTAAATACAACTCTTCTCCATCATAACCACCCTGACTGAAATTCAAACGTCTCTTTGCTAGATAGAGTTATAACAGTGAGAGTATCGCCCCTAAACACTCGCAGAAAGCAATTCCACAATAGAAAAAAAAAAGAAAAAAAAAAAAGATTTCGATCTTTCTCCGAGAGAAAAACAATTTCGCTTTGATGGGTGCCTTTTTACGTTCCTGATAGGCTCCTTAAAATGACAGGCAGGACGCGTAGCCGATTTGCAGACTGTAATTCCAGCAAAGACTTTTGCCCTAGCCTTCCCCCGCCTGTTTATCTTGGGGGTCTTGCTGACAGAATTGACCTTCTTGAGATGCGGTATGGTGACAAACACGGAGACCGGAGTGAACTAGTCCAGACATTAATGTGCAGACACAAACAAATATACATACACACAAAAGCAACAAACATACGCGCACAAACAGTTAGATTTAAAAAAAAAATGCATTAGGTAACTCAATCGCCGACGATTTTCGGCGATAACTTTCTGTGGAGCCATTTTCGTCTATCTACGAAAGAGAAAAAGCTTGCATAGTGACCTAATATACTCCATAACAGTTCGGGTTCTTAGTTTCAGAAGAAGAGGGTGGGTGTTTGGGGAGTTTAACGTCCTTTTCCACCACATGCGGGTGATATCAAAGACAGGGCAACGATGAAAAAGCCAGCACAAATATTTGGCCCCAGTCGGGATTCGAACCCACGACCCGAGAATTAGAAGTCCAACGCTCTACCATTCGGCCACCCCGGCTCCTCTTCAGAGGAAGAAGGAGAAGACGACGAAGAAAGAAGAAGAAGAAGTTTATTAAAATAATACTTGTGAGCACTGTTGTCTTTCTTCCAAGCAGTCCTCACTATCTACATACAGAGAGAGAGAGAGAGAGAGAGAGAGAGAGAGAGCGCGCGCAGGAAGCACTTTACACTATATACACATTTACCCCAGACGTACCCTCCAGTCACTACAAATCATACGAGTCCAACAAACCGCCCCGCCGCCAACCAACACCAACCTATCCACTAGACTCCCCCCTTAGCAACGTGCCCTGGTGCGTGCGAGCGAATCCGTCAAAAGTCATATTTGTTATACCCTCATCCTCTTTGGGCCGTTCTAGCGACAACATCAGCAGCCTGTTTCCCTGATCAAATGCTGGAGGGTGGGGAGCGGATTTTGTGTACAAACTATCGAACGTCTCAGGCAACACCCGTCGCTCCTGCTCGGGCAAATTCAATCTGAGTGGGACAGGGGACTCTTGGTGGTGACTGTTATGGGGCAAACAGAGGGACTCGTGGCTCGGGAGTTCAAGCGGTGGGCGACCTCTTCGTGTCACTACAAGTGGCCCTTACTTTTAGAGGACATGCTGTGGAGATTTCTAAACGCACGCACGTTTACGCTGTTAAAAATCAATGTAGAATGCGATTCTCATTTCCTTGGGCGGGTTGAAAAGGGGTTTTGGTTTCAAACACGGGAAGCAGTGGGAAAATTCTGGGCCTGGTCTGGGATTGGAACCGGGAACCTTCTGTTCTTGAATCCAACGCTAAACCTTGAGTTCCAATGTAGAATGCGATTCTCATTTCCTTAGGCGGGGTTGAAAAGGGGTTTTGGTTTCAAACACGGGGAGCAGTGGGAAAAGACCTGTACAAATCTTGATCTGTCGGGATTGGAACCGGAAACATTCTGCTCTTGAGTCCAACGCTAAACCTTGAATTCCAAACGCCGGGATACTTATGATAGGAAGCGATCCACATGGATTCTCCGTACCATCATCAAACCATCATCCTCATCCTAGTCATCTAGAAGAAAAAAAATTGCCCGATCTTCCGAGCTACCATTGGAGGTGGCAAAGAGTTGGGGCAGAAAAAGTTTGTAAGTTTATCCATGGATAACACAAGTCTACAGATTTACAGTACGAGACTTCTAGCCTTCGGGGGGTGGGGTGGGGAGGGGTGGTGGCGTGTGTGTGTGTGTGTGTGTGTGTGTGTGTGTGTGTGTGTGTGTGTGTGTGTGTGTGTGTGTGTGTGTGTGTGTGTGTGAGAGAGAGAGAGAGAGAGAGAGAGAGAGAGGTCCCCAAAAAAGGGGAAGAAACTCCGATCAAGGGAGGCTATCGAGGCACGTCATCCCGACACCCCCCGGGAAATGAGAAGTGATGTAGAAACGGCCATGGCACGGTGGACATTGTGTTCCCCTTCTCTCCTTCAATCATGTCTCATCAGGACAGATGCCTCTCATTTCCCCTCACACCCTCCAAACAACGTGACAGAGTTTCACTCTTTTTTTTGTCGCTGACCGAAAGTTTTCTCTTTCCTTCTTTCTTCACTTTTTTCTCTCCAGAAGTTTGCTTGGAAATTAGAGACGGCAGTTCAGCGCGTGCCTTGTAATTGTGATCCAGGTCTTCAAGAAGTCTGATCGGTGTGGGGGTTTTCTGTAAAACTCTATACATTCAACAGCAAGAAAACAGGCGGGTGAGAAGGGAGAAGCCATGAATGATGAACAGCAAAAACACCCAAGAACACGTTGTGTGAATACTTGTTCTGAAGCTGCGCAGAGTGAGCAAGACATGGGCACCTCAGTGGGAGGATACTATTAATATTATAAAGTGGGTGGGTGTTTGGGGGGTTTAACGTCCTTTTTTCATCAAATACGGGTGATATCAAAGACGGGGCAACGATGAAAAAGCCAGCACGAATATTTGGCTCCAGCCGGGATACGAATTCACGACCCGAGCATTGGAAGTTCAACGCTCTACCGTTCGGCCACCCCGGCTCCCCTATTAGTATTATAGCATTTGAAAAAGATGAAGTTAGAAGAAGACGTAACGTTATGTCCATAATTACAAAAACCAAACAATATTGAAAACAGTTTATGAAAACAAACAGAAACCGTCGAACGAGAACGGAAAAGCAATGAATGACGAACAGCAAAATCACTCAAGAATTCATTGTATGAATACTTGTACTCCAGCTGCGAAGAGCTGGCAAGAAATATGCATCTCGAGACAATATACAGAATTTGAAATCTAGCAGAACACGCGACAGTATCTTCATCGAGGGGTGCAACGGGATATTTTTCGGGGTTGTACAGTGCAATGTGCCCACCTTGGAAGGGAGGGGGAGGAGTGGGGGTGCGGCGGAGGGGGGAGGGAGAGGGTTAGTGGTTGGGGGGGGGGGGGGGGGGAGGGCAGGGGGGGGGGGATAACCGAGCTAGAAGAGAGTTTGACTTTCGGTGCACGGGTCGTGAGTTCCAATCCCGACTGGGATCTCTAAAATCAGTGCTGGCCTTTTCCTACCCCCACACGTAATACCAGATTGCAAAAAGCAAGTTATAAAAGAAAGAAAGTGCAGAAGTTGCCATCCCCAGACTAA
Source organism: Batillaria attramentaria (assembly GCA_018292915.2). Taxonomy (NCBI): domain Eukaryota; kingdom Metazoa; phylum Mollusca; class Gastropoda; family Batillariidae; genus Batillaria; species Batillaria attramentaria. The sequence goes on along the minus strand of JACVVK020000111.1, from coordinate 224,347 downwards.
TCGCCCACGCAACAAGGCGAACAAAAAGGCTCTGGACAACGCTTGTTCCGTGCTGTGGCCCAGAGACTCAAACCCAACAGCAGCATAACAAAAGAAGAGGAAGAGGGCGGCGAGTGAGACAAAATGATCTTCCCAAGCAACGTTTAAGTGCTGGTCCTCGGACACCTAAGAAGGAAACCTCTTATTACTGGAGAGATCGTCCTCACCACGATCTCAGATGGGCCATGCAGTTGGCGTTGCTCCTTTTGGGCCAGCGAGGGAAGTCGCGGCTATGAATAAAGATGCACCGTGAAACAGGGTATTATCCTCATACCGCAGCTGTCCACCCAATCATCCACCCTCACCTCATTTTGCTAACGACTCCCCGAACGGCGCATGGGGCAAGTTTGCGGTAAATAGCATAAGAGGCGTTCTGGGCAGGTTATGGGGAGGGTTTGTATGGGCGCTGGACTTTTTCCTGTCAGATCAATGCGCGCAAATCTGCCTCATCACAGCCCGAGCTTCGCCGTCTGCACTACGGGAGCGGGTCGATATGAGAAAACGTGTGAAATGGAGTTCCGGACAGACAAGCATGGGGAGGCTGGCGGCGAGGAGCTGCATGCGGGGAATCATGAATTAATTGAACATCAACACGACTTATTCGATTACCCCGGTGGGTAAGCAAAGGCAAAAAGGCCATTTCTGCCAGAGGATTGTGCCTGTGTTCGGCCATTCAACGCCAGTTGATGAACCCCAGGCTTCCCGGCGTAGGGCAAACACGACAGTTCACGACCCGAGGACGGACGTCCGACTTGAATGTGCAGCTTTGCATGAAGGCAAACGGAGCGGAGAGGGGGGACAGAGATCCGGCTGCGATTCGCCCTGGTTTATCTGTGGAACTAGCGGCAAGGGGGGTGAAAAGGGACACCAGGCTGTCTGTTGTCGCCGGCTGATTCGCAAACACCTGTATCTGGGCTCCGGTGTTAGAGAAGGGGTGGGGGGATTGGCGACCCGGACTAAACTGAGATCGAACCGTGAGCTGTTTGGAATAGATTGAGGCGACACGAGCAAACGTTTCCTATCCTTTCTATCTTGTGCTGCCGCATCCAGGCAGGCCACGCAAACCCCTTCCCCTCCCTCTGCATGTCCCTCAACAACGATCTTCATTTTCAGAAAAAAAAATGCATGCAGTACAAAACCAGCTTCTTCGTTCCTGTCTCTTTAAAGACAGACGAAACTAATTTCAACCTGTCCCCCCCCCAAAAAAAAAAAACAAAAACAAACAACAACATCAACAACAACAGCAACAACAACAACAAGAAGAACCCCAAGAATAATTAAAAAACAAAGAAAAACACACAAAAACAAACAAACAAACAACAACCAAAAACAACAACAAAACGAAACAGAACAAAAGCTAAACACACACAGAGAAGAAAAGCAAAAGAAGAACAAAGTAAGCGTGAAATCGACCTGGAAACAAAACAAACAACAAGAAATCATAAACTACCAAAACGGGAACCAAAACCCAAATGGCCAGCTAGATAGATACGACAACGCCTTCCCTCCTCCAGTTCCCTCACCGATCCCCCCTTTCCGTACCCCCTCCCCCCTCACTGCCTCGGAAAAACAATAACAACAACACCAAGCACTCTTCTACCTCAGGAGGAACAAACTCCAATACTCAAAGAAGGAACCATGCGGCGAATCAGCTTTGAGCGGACAATTCTCTCTCTCTCTCTCTCTCTCTCTCTCTCTCTCTTACTAGCCTTGTCTCTCACAATCCAATTGAGAAAAGTCAATTTGCTTTAACTCTCCAACTTTAACTCCAAACTCTCGCTCTCTCTTACTACCCCCTGTGCCTGCCGGCCATCTTACAATGGCGCTGCTGTAGAGGCAAGACAGAGAAGAAAAGGAACCCATCCCGGACTTTACAGTTTCAATTTCACGCTCGAAGAAAAAGGCATTTATTTTTGAAGCCCAATAAGCGAAATTTTGCGTTCAGGCGACTCCAACTTTATCTCTTTCAGGGGCGGAAGAAAAAAAAAGGAAAAATTACACAGCACACAGTATCGATTCTGATAAAGGGGGTTTCGGTCGATTTTTGTTCTTCCTGCGCACAACTGGACATTGCTATGACGGCTGACATATGAGCCAGTTTTCATAGCTGGCAGACTCATTCATTTTGTTCTCTTGGACATGGTAGGTCAGCTGTAAAATTTGATAAGCATAAGTACGGAGTTTAGGCTGCAATGGTAATACGTTTGTCTGAACGAATTCATCGACAGAACAATCGGCTTTTTGCTATGTGTGGGGGGCAATTTTGCAAAACAAAAGGCAAGAGAACCCCCCCCCCAAAAAAAAAAAAAAAAAAAAACCCGGCACAGAACTGGCATACAAAATAACAAAAATGGACACTTACGTTACAGGACGAAACACAGGAGAAAGAATACATGTGTAGGTTGTTCTTTAGTCGCCAGTAAAGCCGATCCAGCTGAAAGATTTTACGTAAAACTAATTTAATTCATGTCCTACGAAGTAAGCTTGGGGTTTTGCACCAGTGGCCTCACTAAAACAATCATAATTAATTTCTCTCTGCATGGATTTTATATTTGGCTTAGTGGGAGTGTTGCACTTTGATTATACTCGTGTTTGCTGCAATAAGCGCCGTCAGTCACGAAAGCGTTAGGGGTTCGACCTCACGACCCAAGCACTGAAAGTTTAACTCTCCATCAGCTCGGGTTTTTCCCGCTCCTGCCCCCTACTCCTCGCCCTCTTGCATCATTCTAAGCGTTTAAGCGACACTGATAGAAAGACCGACAGACAGACAGATAGGTACCACACAGACAGCGAGACACAGACGGACGTTGGTCGGGGGAGTAACAACGAAGAAATAGTGTCAGCAGTCACTGAGGCAATTTTTTTTTTTTTATCCATTTGAAAAATTAATGGTGGTACTCAAGACACTTAACCAGTGGTGTATTGTCAGGCGCTCGTTCTTTGTCAAAATACTATATGAGAGCGAGAGAGAGACTGACAATAAAACTGAACTGTTGTTTTTGAGAGAGAGAGAGAGAGAGAGAGAGAGAGAGAGAGAGAGAGAGAGAGAGAGAGAGAGAGAGAGAGAGAGATGATGATGATGATGATGATGATGATGAATTTTTTTTATTCAGGATAGAGCATTTAGGCATTGCTGCCTGTCTTACAAGCTGTCCTGCTGTTCTACGTTACAGGGTAAAAAAGATGGGGGGGGGGGGAAGAGAAAAAAGACAATCAAAAGTACTGACCATCTAAAGGAAATGAAGAAGAGAAAAGTACACATGATAAACAAATCAAAGCATATGTGGCATGTGTCGATCATATTGTCGATGATGTTGGCTGTATGCCAAGTAAGAACTTCAAAGTCGTCACTAACATTCAAAAACATGTATTTAACAGAGAGAGAGAGAGAGAGAGAGAGAGAGAGAGAGAGAGAGAGAGAGAGATGAAACGAAATGAAATGATAAAATGAAATGACACTTTATTTGTCAACGGTAAAAGACATTGGTCCAGTGGTCCAGTTTTCATTCTTGCCGTTGCTAATGCTACACACACACACACACACACACACACACACACACACACACACACACACACACACACACACACACACACACTATCTATCTATCTATCTACGTCCGCTCACACTGCAGACACGACATACAAAAGGATATAGGTATCAAATGCAAAACACATGAGAGGTAAAAGGCACAGTATTTAAGCAACAGAGAGAGAGAGAGAGAGAGAGAGAGAGAGAGAGAGAGAGAGAGAGTTCAGACGAACTCCGATGCCATACATCTAAAGAAGCGTATGTTTACCAAAGACCCTGCCTTTGCGCCCTCCGCTGTTTGATTGATGCGAACGGGTCATTGAGAGGATACAGGAACATCTATTTAATTGAGCGTGTAGTTGACTCGGAGTTCATTTTTTCCCATCCTGTTATTCCTAATCGATCAGAGCCAGTGCTGAAAAAGTCACCTACAGGGCTGCAGCGAGTAAACGGGGTTTCATTTTAGGACGAGCGTATTTTGTATCAGCCAGGATTTTGTGTTATACAGACCTATCTTTCTAGAATGGACGACTCCACGCCGGTCAATCAAAAGGGTCGAGTCTCCAGAATTAAGCCAATCGCGTCCCTCGGCATGATGAGCACAACACATGGTATAGTCTGGCAAACGTTTTGCCAGACACCACAACGAGGGAAGCACGTGTAGTTTGACTGAAACATGGAAAGACTTGAAAGCAGTAAGTCCATTGACGTCATTTGAGGAAAAGACCATTACGTCAATGTCTTTCATCTTGAAATCATCCCTTTTCCAATACAATGACGTCACGGATGTACTGTGTTTTGCCAATAGACGGCGGAGTGAAGGAGCGGGGCTTTGGCCTTTGGTCTTGCCGAGTAGAGTCTGTATTTCGTGTAGTGCTTGAGTGTTATGATCACCATGTTTTACAATGATTAAAACATAATAATAATAATTATGATAATAATAACTGAGTATTAGTATAGGCGCTTTACCCAATTTCTTGAATCGGCTCAAAACGCCGCGAACTGAACCCAACACGCACGCTCAAGTGAATCACACGCATTCTCTCACACACTGAACATAAACGCATTACAATCACGTGGTGTGAATGGTCAGCTCAGCTATAATTTATAAATTTCGGAATTTCGAATTGCATTTATTTTTTTCAAATTTTGTGGGCTGAACATTTCCAAAGCAGAGGGGGAGGAAGCCGAAGTACCCGGAGAGAACCCCCGACGATCGGCCCGGATGAACGGTGCCACGCATGAGAAGGAAACATTCTTTGCCCCGCGTGGGACTCGAACCTGACGTCTCGCATTGATGGCAAAGTCTCTTAACCACTAGACCACCGATCGCCCCGCACCGCTGAAGCGCCAACGATCCCATAAATCAGGGTGTGTGAGGGGGGATAACGTGGTTTACACTGAAGCCCTTGAACAGGGATTAACCCGTTAAGAGCGGAGCGGCCACAGAAATACAATTTCTCCTGCCATTTTTCTAACGCCACCGGAGGCGGCAAGGGAGGTTATCGGAAGTCTTAACTGCTCGGCGAGGAACAAGAGGTTGGAGGCAGGTGCGTTTCTCAATCAGCATTGTTGCCACGCGATCATGTGCCTTGTTCATTTGTTCTTCGCAATTTGGCTGCCTCCCACATCGCTCCCCCCTCCCCCCCCCCCCCCCCTCTCCGTTCCATTAGTCCCATGCTCCCCATGTCTCATGCTCGCCGCTTCCACCCTCTCCCCTCTCACCCCCACCTCACCACCCCCTTTGTTCTGTTTCCGCCATTCTTTCAGATGCAGTTCTCACAATTTCGTTCTTAAAGACGGGAGAGGGGTGGGCTGTGTGCAAGGTGGATGGGTGGGTGGGTTGGGGTGGGCGCGTGGTGTAAAGGTGTATGTTTGCCGGACTCAAGATTAGAAGGTTATTGGTTCTAATCGCGAAAAGGTCACAGTTGTACCGACCTTTCCTCAAGTTTTTCGGCCTTTGAAAACCACTTATGGTGGATTAAAGACACGAAAGTTCAACACCACCCACGTTCACCGACCAAGAAACTGTTTAATTTCAATGGTTATGGCTAAGTAATTGCTAGAAATTATAATTATGGATACTCTCCCACAAATGGAGGGTATTAATAATTGGTTTTGGTACTGTTGAGTTAAACACTGAAATAGGATGGGTGTTGTGATGTTTTACTATTTTTTACTATTCTTTTCTGTTCTTTTCTCCCCCAGTTTTTTTCACACACAGTCCATGGTCTTCTGTCTTCAAAGGATGGGTGTTGTGATGTTTTAACTATCATTTTCTGATCCTTTTCTCCCCCACCGTTTTATTTTATTTTATTTTATTTTATTTTATTTTATTTTATTTTATTTTATCCCCCCCCCCTCCCCGCGCCGTGTATGTCAGTATGTCAGCAGAGTTACCTTTTGTTTATTCAAGTTATGTCTCATTTGTTTGTGTCCTGAGGAAGGCGAAAGCCGAAACGTTGACCCGTGCCGTCCTTTGTGAAAGTTAAGTGGTTTCTGTCCCTTTTATGTCGAAGTGCTGAGATAATATAGTATAGCTTACAGCCTTCAGCCCTCATTGCCCTTGTTTAAATCCCATCTGAAGACCTATCTCTTCCATCGGCTAAGCTTTTGATAGTCAACTTCTGCTGAATCTGTTTGTGTGTACTATGAGTCGTTTGATGTCGCTGCACCTGCCAAATTGGATGTTAGAGCGGATGCAAATGAACAGTGTGTGTGTGTGTGTGTGTGTGTGTGTGTGTGTGTGTGTGTGTGTGTGTGTGTGTGTGTGTGTGTGTGTGTGTGTGTGTGTGTGTGTGTGTGTGTGCGCGCGCGCGCTCGTGCTTTAAGTGCAGCGAGTCCTTGGTACTTGGAGGGCAGAGCTCTGTAAAAACTATGTATACGTATATCATCATTTTTTAATTATCATATATTATTCATTTATTTATTTATTCATTCGTCTGTTCACTTGGTTATTTGTTAGGCAGGTGGTGGGTTAGTTAAAGAAATGATTCCTTTTGGCAAGTTTGGGAAAGAAACACGCGCACACTTGCACCCTTCCTTCCTTCTACCGTTCTCTGAAGTCCACAGTACAAGCGAAACATCTCTATATTTTCTCACATGTTTCAATTACTGACTGCATACGCGCCGTTTCACAATCACCATACTAAATAAGTCTAGACCGCTTCGTCTTGACAATGACTGATCTGCCAGCTTGCCCTCAAGTTTGTGCTGTTCGCTGCTGGTGCTGCCCGTGCTATATCCAATCTTGCGACGGCGCCAAGGTTAAAATCAGGCACCCTGGGACAGGCACATCGCCCGAAAGTGAAATGGTGTACTGAAAGTTGTAACAGCAATTCCCAACATCGCCCGAAAGTGAAATGGTGTACTGAAAGTTGTAACAGCAATTCCCAACATCGCCCGAAAGTGAAATGGTGTACTGAAAGTTGTAACAGCAATTCCCAACATCGCCCGAAAGTGAAATGGTGTACTGAAAGTTGTAACAGCAATTCCCAACATCGCCCGAAAGTGAAATGGTGTACTGAAAGTTGTAACAGCAATTCCCAGCATCGCCCGAAAGTGAAATGGTGTACTGAAAGTTGTAACAGCAATTCCCAGCATCGCCCGAAAGTGAAATGGTGTACTGAAAGTTGTAACAGCAATTCCCAGCATCGCCCGAAAGTGAAATGGTGTACTGAAAGTTGTAACAGCAATTCCCAACATCGCCCGAAAGTGAAATGGTGTACTGAAAGTTGTAACAGCAATTCCCAACTTCTACGTCGGGGCGGTCGGTGGTCTAGTGGTTAAGCGCCTGCGTCACCAATGTCAGGATCGAGTCCCACCCGGGATAAATAATTTTTCCTTCTCGTGCGTTTCACTGTTCATTTGGGCTGGTCGTCGAAGGTTCTGTCCGGGTACTCCGGCTTCCTCCCCCTGTGCCTTGAAAATGTTCAGACTCCCCCCCCCCCACCCCCCCAAAAAAAGAAGAAGTAATTCTAAATTCCGAAACTTAAATTGCCGAGTTGACCCTCCGCACCACGTCACTGTAATGAATTTCAGTCCAGTGTGTGAGAGAATGCGTATGATTTACGTGAGCGTGCGCTTTGAGCCAATTCAGGAAACTGGGTAAAGCGCCTACACAATACTCTGTTGTTGTTGTTTGGTTGTTGTTGTTGTTGTTGTTTGGTTGTTGTTTGGTTGTTGCTGGTGCTGTTGTTGTTGTTCTTCTTCTTCTTCTATCATTACTATTATTACGTAGACTAGACAAGAAAAAGACGATAAACTCAGAAAGAGCCTCGAAGCCTACCGGACAGTATAGTTTTATTTATTTATTTATTTATTCATTTTATTTATTTCTTTATTTATTTATATATTTTATTATTTTACGTTTGTCCCCACACGTGCAAATGCTTCTTTCTATTGGTCACGTTCACTGAGTACACAACACCGACAGATTAAGCAACAAATACAACTTTTGTTATATGCATTCCTCGCCTTTACTGAAAAAAAACACGCTGTAATCATGATATGTTTTCACAGCGTCTCTCCCATTTCTTCACTGCGTCCAATTCCGGAACTGGACACACTGCAAACAAGAGTAGTACCAGGCAAACTTTTACCCAGTTACCCAGTTCTTGCAGACTGTTTTATGATAATGCTTGATTCTGCGCGACGCAGAAATTTAGAAATTACAGCTCCCAAGTCACAGAGGCAGGAGGTACAAATTCAATCTTCTTCCGAAGTACGCATATCCCCATGGAGTGACGTCATGCAGTCTTTCCCTACATATGGCTGGTGAAAAAGCTTGAGCCATCCTAAGCAACAATGTGTCGAAATACTCCGCCCAGTGTTTATTTTTCCTGAGGTTTTTTCCTTTTTTTTTTCCCTTTAATGTATTTTCATTTCTTTCGCTTTACTACGTGTAAGGCGGATGGAAAGGTGGGGGATGGTGGTGCTGTTGAGAGGGGGGTGGGGGTGTCCAGAGTAAAAAACAAACAGCCAAAACATAGACAGACAGACAGACAGACAGACACACACACACACACACACACACACACACACACACACACACACACACACACACACACACTTGAACGACAACAACATTAGAGTGCATCGTTGATCCATTGTGAGTGTTCAGACAGCCGAGTCTACTAACCCGTCTGGGTCCATCATTCAATACCATTCTCGGGACGGGAGTGTATTTCTATGAGTCATTTTGAAATGCGTCTCATACTGACTGTTTCACGCCGCGATACTCTTCAATATACCATCTCGCAGTCTTCGCTGAACCACAGACAGTAGAGAGAGAGAGAGAGAGAGAGAGAGAGAGAGGGTGTGTGTCTCCGGCTGAACCGACGAGTTCTTTACAGCGGAAGAACCAAGAAGTGGCCGCTGGCCGGTCGGGGTCACAAAAGCCGTAACGGAAGGACAGAGGATTTCTGGCGGTCACTTCCTAGGGTGAGCTGGCCAGGATAATGACGCTCGTTAGAATCAACAATTAACTTCCGAGCAAGCCCCAGCAGATGGTGTCAATCCTTGGAAAATGGTGATAGGTGGGTGAGGCAAAGGAAGGAGCTGGACGAGGGAGGGGGGGGGGGCGAGGGGATGGGGGGGGGGGGGGGGGGGATGAGGGGGGGGGGGAGGGTCGTGATGACATGAAGTGTCTCAGTGTTGACCTGTGTGTGTCCAATCGATTTTATGGACCCATCCATTGACTCCTCGAATGGCCAAGCGGCTTAAATATCATTCACGTTAATTAGATTCCGTTGAAGGGGTCACTTTTACGACCAGACGAACGATGACTAATAAGGCAGCATCAGCATCGTCATTTAGATTGTCTTCTGATGGACTAGAAATGGAAGTTAAATGTTTTGTTCAATTGTGCAACTCGTGTTGGTTGTACTGTGTATCGGACAGCCGGTATCAGGTTGACGTACTACGGGGCTTGTGTGTGTGTGTGTGTGTGTGTGTGTGTGTGTGTGTGTGTGTGTGTGTGTGTGTGTGTGTGTGTGTGTGTGTGTGTGTGTTACGTTTACCCAGAGAGAGAGAGAGAGAGAGAGAGAGAGAGAGAGAGAGAGAATGACAATCCTTCAGTTTTCAACGGTAGAAAATTTTGGCGAAAAGTAGTGCAGCACTGTAGTGCAGCCTTGTCATTGCTACACTATAGTGCAAAAGCAAAAGTAAGCAAAGGAACATACATACACGCTAGACGGTCAGAGAGAGAGAGAGAGAGAGAGAGAGAGAGAGAGAGAGCTAAGTACGTATCCTTTCAACAACCAGCTCCATAACAACGACAGCAATTCAAAAAACGAATCCGACAGAAAAAGTCTCCATCTCATCAACTAAGCAGCATTGACCGACACGGCCTCCGATCTGCCCCTGAAAGTAAAAGTACCCCTAATGGTCTTTTGAAGTACGGTTAGGAAAGTCTGGTCCCCCCCGTAAACCAAGGAACCGAACAGCTGCTCAGCTTGGCCAAGTGTCTCGTGTAGGGGTTACAACCTCAAGTAGGCTTAGCGCGCTCCCAGCCATTAGCAAGCAGCGCCGAACGACGAACGAACGAGAAGTGTCGGTACGGGCCTCCCAACCCTGAACCGAAAACAAAAACTGAATGGCTCCATCTGAAAGAGAACTAAATTAGCGAAATCAAGAGGACACTCTTTTGGTCTCTGGGACGAAAATCGAACATCGGGACAGACAGTCTGCGTGGAAAACAAGACCCTAAGAGCTGGGAAACTGGACGTCAAAATTCGATGGACCGCTTGGAAGGGTAAATGGGTGGCTTGTTCGACCAAATGAAATTTCAGTCTGGTACTCGAAACAAAGAGGACAGTTTCGAACTACCAAAAACAGACTTTATTGTAGATTCGCATGAGTTTCACGTCAATAAGACGAAGCCCAGACGGCCATGTAAGGGTATTGACCTTCAACGATACCTTACGTTAAGACAGTCATAACCGGACACGTTATGGTGTAAGTAAGTCTGGTGATGGTTTTAGGGTAGTTTTATTGGGTCTGTTGAAAGAGGAGATTGGGTAATAACAGCGGTGGTATATTTCATGCCGAGGACGCTGACTTCGAAATTATATATAGAAACTCTGCTGAGTTTCCAAATCGAATCGTAACTTCAGAGTGTCTTGGTTTAAGCAGTAATCAGGTACGACATTCAATACGTTTAACTTGACAATGACATAATTATATGCCCCCAAAAAACGTTATTGTGTTAGCATTAACAGGGAAATACGCGGCTGTCGGCGTTTTTGTGACGCTTAATAATAATAATAATAATAATGAGTATTGTATAGGCGCTTTACCCAATTTCATGAATCGACTCAAAGCCCCGCGAACTGAACCCAACACGCACGCCCACGTGAATCAAACGCATTCTCTCACACACTGGACATAAACACATTACAATCACGTGGTGCGAAGGGTCAGTTCAGCTATTGAAATTTCGGATTTTAGAATTGCATAAATTATTTTTTCAAATTTGGTGGGCTAAACATTTCCAAAGCAGAGTGGGAGGAAGCTGGAGTACCTGGAGAGAACCCCCGACGATCGGCCTGAATGAACGGTGCCACATACGAGAAAAATTCTTTGCCCCGAGTGGGACCCGAACCCCTGACCTCTCGCATTGGTGACAGGTCTCTTAACCACTAGACCACCGACCGCTTGCAGAAGGCGCAAGAGACAGCACTAAGGATAATTATTCTCTGCCTGCCTGCCTGCCTGCCTGCCTGCCTGCCCGTTTTGTCTGTGACTGCCTGCCCGCCTGTTTGTCAGCCTGCCTGCCTGCCTGTTTGTCTGCCTACACACACTCGCACACATACAGACACACACACTTGGCATTGCAAATTGTCTCCAAGGGTTTTCTTTTAACCCCATGAGTTTTTTTTTCTCTTTTTTATCATGTTAAATTAAGCTTAAAGTAATTACGTTTTTTCAATTTTCTAAGAGGCGTGAACGCCCAATCCCAAAAGCAATACCGATCTCTTTTATGTTTTTACTTTCTCGTCAAGGGTGCAAGGGGATCGTGAGGAAAGACGCGTTGCGGGTCCCACTGGGGAGGCAGAGTAAATGTGAATCACCGCTGGAACACGATGACCGGAGGAAAACCTTTTGTCTCACGTACCTACGCTTGCATTCAGCAAATGAAGGCAAGTCCCTGACGTGGAATGGAGCCTGTCTATAGGCGGTCACCTGTGAAAGGCGAGTCAGTCCCTATCTAAGGAACTCAAACATTAGGCGGTACCCTTTTGTCTCTCGTACCTACGATTGCTTTCAGCAAATGAAGACAAGTCCCTGAAGTGCAGTGGAGCCTGTCTTAGGCAGTCACCTGTGAAAGGCGCGTCCCTGTCTGAGGAGCTCAACAATAGTCTCTATCCCGTTGGGGCGTTAGTCACCAATGCGAGAGGTCAGGTTCGAGTCCCGCTCGGGGCAAAGAATTTTCCTTTCTCGTATGTGACACCGTTCATTCGGGCCGACCGTCAGGGGTCCCCTCCGGGTACTCCGGCTTCCTCCCCCTCTGCTTTGGAAATGTTCAGCCCACAAAATTCAAAAATGAATGCAATTCTAAAATTCTGAAACATAAATTGCTGAGCTGGCCCTCCGCAAAACGTGATTGTAATGTGTTATGTCCAGTGTGTGAGAGAATGCGTGTGATTCGCGTGAGCGTGCATGTTGGGTTTAGCTCGCGGTGCTTTGAACCAAATATTTGGAATAACGCGCATATATCAACGCGATTATTATTATTATTATTATGGAGTCAAGAGATAGAGTCAGTGTTTTTGTCCGCTTTTAACCCTTTCCTCACTGACTCTATCTCTGGCGCTAGCTGCATGGAACCCACGCGGTGACACCAAACCACCTTCTTTTGGTCATCCGTTTTACCGCATAAACCGCACGAAAAACGCACACGACGGAAACAAAAACCGTTTCTATGGGAGATCACTTCAAGAAAACCTGATAACTGCTATCAACGGTGGAACAGAACAAGCAGCACACTGCTGACTGTTACGACTATGGTGGGCACTGAAATCTTGTTACGACTATAGTCGTAGGTCGGGGTAGAAAGAGTTAAAAGCAATTCCCCTACACAGAACCACCTAAGTATTTACCCTGAGAAAGTATGCAATCGACATGTTTTTTGTTTTGTTTTTTTTAATAGCAAAATATTCTTCTTCGGGTTTCAGATACTGATACGTAATACCGCGAGACAAATGAGAATCAAACAAAAACTAAAAACATTAAACGGGGCTAAAGTAATACTTGCTGCATATCTGTTTGTTTAATTTTTTTTTAAATGTAAAAATGTTACGATTTAGTGATAGAACTTAAGTGAACACCAAGCAGTGAAAACCACACACTCAGTTCTCAGTTCTGGGCCCAGTTAGACGCTACACGGACTGACTCGGAGAAGGTGACTTAGGTACAATGAACACCTCTGGTCTGGCGATGTTGTGGCTAATTTACACAGCTCCTCTGACCCACCCTCCGACCCCCCCCCCCCCCTACCCTGACCCTCCCTACCCAACGCCTGACACTAGCCGGCCACTCATCCCGAAATCATATCTATATGGAAATCAGCCTTCTGCGCTGTTGTAACAGTGGCGAATATATTTCAGACAGTGGTGGCAAGTTTCTTGAACGTATAATAGTATGTATGTGACCGGCCGACCAGCAAATGAAGACACACGTTACAAACTTGCCTGTCAAAAGACATGCGAAAAACAGCGTTTACGGACAAACAAACAAACAAGGGTGAGTGAGTGAGTTATTAGGGCTTAAACACGCTCAAGCCACAAAGACTACTTCGCGGCTTGGTGTGCCTGCACTACAAACAAACAAACAAACAAACAAACAAACAAACAAACAAACAAACAAACAAACAAACAAACAAACAAACAAACCATACTATGTGCATCCTTCTGGCAGTGGGTTGAAACGTGAACAATTGGGAAGAGAAAACAATGGCAAGTGTTATTTTACGTCAAAGAAGATTTCGTTTAAAAGCAGTTCCAGTGAATACAACAATTAAACGACCAGAAATGGCATGAACGGGTTTAGTCCGTTTCAGTCCTACAGATATCTATGTAGGCAGCAATCAACACACCGTTTCACCTCGCTTAACATTATCAGCTTAAAGTCTGTACATTTGGAATGAGTTCTGACGGAAACAAACTGCCGTTTACAAAGCTCTAATTAAGGCTGTTTGCCAAATGAATAGATGTTCCTTTTGGTCATTGTGACCATTTTCGTGACTTCGCGGCTTCTAAGATTAGAGAAAAATTACTTTCTTTGGCCTAACACTTCCATGCCTGTACTACACGTCATTACGACAAAGTCGCTAAAAATAGTCACCAACCGGTGCTGCATGGTTTGTGTTCAGTCCGCAACCAAATAACATCGTCTGCTCAGTACGCGGTACGCTTCTGTATACGTAGAACAACATATTCGCCAACCCTAACCACCACAATGGCTTCAAATGCTATAAAAGTATAATATATTGTGGCCCAGGTGACTGGTTCTGATGCTCGGGTAAAACGCATTCAATGAAAAGTTTCCAACAGCGTTTTTTTGTTTTTTTTTTTTAATTTCTGTTTAGGTATACAAGTTTTGTTAATGTGTATATTACACGCGCTAACAAACTTCACTACAGCAAAAAAAAGAAAAAAAGAAAAAAAAGGACCATTTCTCTTACATGCCCTTTTGCGTGCTTTTTCATGCATTGGTCCTGTAATCTGGAACGGCCTCCTCTCTCACTTCCGCCATGTTCAGTCGTTAGCAGTCTTTAAGTCTCACCTTAAAACACATCTTTTCTCCATGCACTAGAACCAACCCCCCCCCCCCCCATGCCTCTCCCCTCCCCGCTCTCCACGTCTGCATGCCACCTGCAAAAATCAGTGTGTGTGTGTGTGTGTGTGTGTGTGTGTGTGTGTGTGTGTGTGTGTGTGTGTGTGTGTGTGTGTGTGTGTGTTGTACGTTATATACGTTTATGTTTTTTGTATGTTATGTGTAGTTTATATACGCGCCCTGAGCCCTTGTGATATGGGGCGCCACAAATACCCTTTCTTATTATTACTACATGTCTGTCCATTAAGCTGTAATTCTACAGCGTTCTTGTTATACCTGACAAAGGTACTAAGACATGAACACGCGTGGTGACTAACCCACCCTACCGCACCAGGGGTCGTTTTTATCGTAAGTCTGTGTTATAAACCCATCAGTCTGAATTTACAACAGTCAAGTTTTTGCTCGGAGGATCTGTAGCCAGCGCTTCTTTGGTGTTGCCATTGATCTTTGAACCCACGGCCTGCTGTGGGCAAGACGCGGTAGATCGTGATCTGGAGTTCTCGGCCTGTCCTGTGCATGTCTTTGCATTTTTATCAAGGCCCGTCTCCAGACTGATTAAGCCGCAGGGTGGGCTTCAGGGGGGGCTGCTGCTGAGGGCTGAGCGGATGTGGTGGTTACCGAAAGGGTCAGGAAGAGACAGGAAGACAGCACAGTAGTTTTTTTTTTTCTTGTAGTATTTTTGTTTGTTTGTGTGTAGAGAGAAAGTAGGTTCCTGGAAGTTTTTGTTCGCTTCTTCGATTTCTTTTTGGAGATGTTCTGTTTTTCTTTTATCTGTTTAGGTGGTGGCGGTGTGTGTGTGTGTGTGTGTGTGTGTGTGTGTGTGTGTGTGTGTGTTGCTTAGTAGGGCCTTTGCAACGGTAGCAGTAGGCGACTGTGTAAAGGGATGGCGCTCTTTGGCTGTTCTGAAGTTTTGGAAAACATCTCAACACATAAAGCAAGATTTGTAGAGATTTAGATCGCTTTCAGCTTTTCCTTTTAACTTTCAACCTACAGTAACGGTACCCCCCCCCCCCTCTCCGTTGTTTAAAATCTGGAATAAGAATTCTTATCCTGAGTAATCTCGTATTTCTTTAGGACTCAGGTGCATATATAGGAATAAAGTCAATTGTTTTTGAAGCAGGGCATGATTTCCATGGCTGCACCAATGCTTGCATGTCTGAATATGCCGAGCATTGAATGCCTTCTTTTGCTCTGAAAGAAAATCAGCCTACGTTGCTTCCGTAAGATAAGTATTAAACACAAAAGGCCCACGGTAATCTTGTGGAAAACAGGTGTTTTCAACTCTTTGTTGTAGGCAGTCTTAAAATATAAGATTCTGCAAAACCGAACCAGCAAAATGACACCCGAACGCTAAGAAGCGTAGGACACGGCAGCCATATTGCCAAAGAACAAATTTCTTTGAAAAAGAAAAGAAAAGAAAGTAACCGTCGGCATGCCGTGTCTTATCTTCTAAAACATCTACAAGGGTATCACGGGAATCTGAGACGTCTGAATGTGTTAAATGATTAATATCGCGCCTTAGCTGCATGAGCCTGCATTGTCTGAGGGGCAAACGACAGTTGGGTAGGAGCCCTGTGCCGAAAACATGTATTCGCCGGCAAAACTATTCACCCCCCTCCCCCCCCCCCCCCAAAAAAGGTCACTTTACCACTATGTCAACCGTACGTTAAAGGTCACGTCCACTCTGTTTTTGTTGTTGTTGTTGTTGTTTTATTGCCGAATGTCCCAAAATTTTGCATTTGAACAGAAAGAAGGGAGCACGCTCTGTCATCTGTGCACTCCAGGTTGCCTTCAAACACCCTAGCAGTTTCGTGTGAAGAAACGTTGCGCCAGCAAAACTTCGTCTGTTAGCCTAATTAGATATGAAATTGTATGGTACATGTAGCTAAACCATTCTAGATTTGCTCTGTAGCGGTCGTGCGTGGGCTGCACCCACAGACCTAAAAAAAAAAAGATAGACCCACCGCCGCACGCTACCACCGCTGCTTGCGAGTGTCGCTATCGCGGCCATCTTGTGAATACCAGAACTCAGATGCTCTGTGTACAGGACGCCTCGTTCGAAGTACAAAGTTCTTTAGAAAGACGTCATCAGAAATGTGACGTAGGATAAAGCGGACCAATGCTATGCGCGCTATGTAAACAGCTGATAGCGTCTGGCCAATGCTATGCGCGCTATATAAACAGCTGATAGCGTGTGGCACTTCCAGGTACTCGCAACATGGCGTGCGGCGGAGTCACACTTCCAGCACCGCAGGGGGTCTATCTTTTTTTAGGTCTGTGGCTGCACCACACTGGGACAAACACTTTAAGACACCTTTTTTTTCCGCCAAAATCTGAGTGGACTGCCCCTTTAAGAAAACGATCATTATAAAGTCGAAGTAACAATAAGAGCTCGAGCCCAACCACCCCAGGCCCGCGATATGATAAGACTGGTTAAAACGAAAGAATAAGCCACTGCAAACCAGTAGGAGCCACTTCAAGTTGCTATTATACAAGGCGTGGGCCTTCCCCGGTCGGCCCGAGGCCACTGGAACCTGCATAATAGTGGCTTGAAGTGGCCTCTAGTGATCTGAAGATTTCAAGTAAAATTGCGATTTTTGCATGGGCTTTTAAGAGGTGAATGCCAGTAGCACACATGGGGACAGAGAGAGAGAGAGAGAGAGAGAGAGAGGGAGGGACGGAGAGCTGATGGATTATCGATAGTCCCTATATCCAGAAAATTCACCAGAGGTTACTACACCCTACCACGGAAACAGGAGCCGGTTGCAGATGCGGCCCCCTGGCTGCGTCCAGAAACTAATGACCTTCTGGTGCCGTTAAACGGCGAAACAGTGCGGAGGGCAGGTGTCGGGTTATGCTATTGAACGCTGCCTTCCCGTGTCGGCTCTGCCAGCCATCTGCTGGATACGGGACGAGAGGAGAACCTATGTCGTGATTTCTCGCCGCACAAAGCGCTGTCCGAGAGTCACCTCTGGTACAGGTGCTTATACGTCGCAACTTGGCTTTGCTTATTATCCTCTGTTGTTTTTGAGTAAAATGTAATGAGGAAGTGAAAGTTTGTTTTTCGTCGCAATGCTTCCGCTGAAAACTGCTGCCAATGCACTGGTTTTGCTGCTTTTGTTCATGTTTTTGTTTTTCCAAGAAAGTGAAGGGGGGATGGGGGGGGGGGGGGGCGGAGACGGGTTGCAGGGGAATTGTTGCTTTTGTTGTTGTGTTAGATTTTTGGTAGTGCATAGGGGACAAACAAGTTTGTCAGTTTCCAACACACATTTTCGTTGATGCCTTATTTCTTCCTATATGCAACAAGCAACAGGTTAAATAACCTTTTTCAACGAGCAAGTATACTAACAGTGCTCATGCAAGCGACATTTCCTGAGCTCTGAATACAGAATACTCGGTGTCCGCTTCTCGGAGCCAACGTGGGCAAAAAAGCGCATGACTGTTGCAGTATTGTCACTAAATTATGTCTCTAAATTACCATAACCGAAAGCGCAGCCTCGCAGTCACGGCCGTGTTTCTGATGTGATGACAAAAGTATCAAGTCAATCTTCTCGTGAACTTGAGCCCTAAAAAAAAAATCTGCTACTTTTTTATATGCAGATTTAACACTGAAAGCACACAACCACCGTCTAATGTTCCACTCCCAGGGCAAACCTGTTACCGAAACGAAGAAGAAGAAGAAAAACTGAAGAACCGAACACAAGACATTTGAGGACACCGGCATAACTTCAGGCTATCTCTTCTAACATCTACCCTCCCACCAAAAAAAACCCCAAACAACCCAAAAAACCCAAAGACAAAAATCTTGAGTTTCCCCTCTTGTTTTCTTGTGTGTATGTTTAGCACCGAAAGCACACGCGAAAAAGGGATGGACGTCCGGTTTTTTCGCGTGAAAAGCGATTGCGTGTTTGGCTGGGGGGCGCCGAGAGCTAAAGACCAGTGTTTGCTAGATCGAATGAATGAAGAAACCCCTCGCCCACGGTTCCAGAAAGCTGAGGTGTCGCAGTTAGGGGTCCGAGTGACGAGAAGTTTGCGTGCAGGGGCTTTCTGGTGGCTGAGCAACTTTCGGTTCAAATCAGGCGAGCTGGACAGACGTCTGCTCGTAGCGATGCTGTGAGGGAATTTCTTGGGTTGTACCTTCCATTCCGAAATGGTGTGTGGGCGCATCTCTCAAACGTGTGAGGAAATGTCTTGATCAGGAAAGTCTCTCATGGGCCGTCTCCTCAAGCTTGGTATCCAGAGTCTGACTTGAGTGCCCCCCCCCCCCCCAACAACAACAACAACAAACAAACAAACAAAACAACAAAACACCCCCCCCCCAAAAAAAAAAAAAAAACAACAACCAAAAAACAAACAAACAAAAAACAAAAAAACAAAAAACAAAAAACAAAACACAAAACAAAACTTAATAAAACAAAACACAACAAAACGAAACAAAACAAAACAAAACAAAACAAAACAACAACAACAACAAAATAAATAAATAAATAAAAATCATAAAATAATAATAAAAAACACTAGTTTTGCCGGCGAATACATGTTTTCGGCACAGGGCTCCTTCCCAACTGTCGTTTGCCCCTCAGACAATGCAGGCTCATGCAGCTGAGGCGCGATATTAATCATTTAACGCATTCAGACGTCTCAGATTCCCGTGATACCTTTGTAGATGTTTTAGAAGATAAGACACGTACGGCATGCCGACGGTTACTTTGTTTTCTTTTCTTTTTCAAATAAATTTGTTCTTTGGCAATATGGCTGCCATGTCCTACGCTTCTTAGCGTTCGGGTGTCATTTTGCTAGTTCGGTTTTGCAGAATCTTATAGTTTAAGACTGCCTACAGCAAAGAGTTGAAAACACCTGTTTTCCACAAGATTACCGTGGGCCTTTTGTGTTTGATACTTATCTTACGGAAGCAACGTAGGCTGATTTTCTTTCAGAGCAAAAGAAGGCATTCAATGCTCGGCATATTCAGACATGCAAGCATTGATGCAGCCAGTAAACACACATGATGGCTAATTCCATCTTTGCTAGGCCGGGTTAAGTGTTGAAACAATTTTGCACGCGAGTGTGTCTGTACGAGCAAAATACTCTATCTTGATGAGTAGTACAGCTCTTGGTGCGGTACAATGTTGTTTGCGGTAATGTCCGGTGTCCACAGATAAGAATTCTCCAGAAAAAGATGGTCCACTTTGTTGTATCAGAAACATAAGCGGAAAATCTGTCACAAAACAGATCACACCTGAAAGCAGCGCTGTCCATTCCTGGCAAAAAAAGTATCCGACATGAGATAATTATCACATGTAGGATACTTTGTTTTGTCAGAAATTGGCGGAGCGTACCTGCGGATGGTTGTACAGGTAAGCAGTCTGGCTTGTTACGATTAAACATCCTTTTTCACCACAGAAGCGTGATATCAAAGATTATGGCAACGAGGTTAACGCCAGCAATTTTTTTTTTTCTGACTGGGACTGGAACCAACGACCCGAGCATTGAATGTCAACGCTTTACCACCTCGGCTATGCCGATTCTCAAGGCATCTCTCCGTCTGAGTGGACCTACAGATGTTTAGAATTCAATTCAAAATTCAATTCAAATTACTTTATTAATCCCAGAAGGGAAATTATAGGCCACCATAAATAATACTAATACTAAGACATAATGATAATAACAAATAAAACTTGCACTAAAATTAAAAAAGCCTTAGTCACGCACACAAGTAAATCTCTCTCTCTCTCTCACACACACACACACACACACACACACACACACACACACACACACACACACACACACACACACATCCGCATAAGTCCAAAGCACTCACGCCCTTAAAATATAAAACCACTCACAAACATAATTATACATATATGAAACACTCGCACACTTATATATAAAACTTACTCACACACACACACACACACACACACACACACACACACACACACACACACACACACACACACACACACACACACACACACACATCCGCATAAGTCCAAAGCACTCACGCCCTTAAAATATAAAACCACTCACAAACATAATTATACATATATATGAAACACTCGCACACTTATATATAAAACTTACTCACACACACACACACACACACACACACACACACACACACACACACACACACACACAAAAGTCTTGTGTACTCACACACCTATGAAAAACTAGACTGGACTAGACAATAACACGCAAAATGAGTCCAGACCCTGTAAAAAGCACAGTCGTTTGTTTACTTTTTGTTTTCTCCGCATGCAAAAAACTAAACTATCGAAAGACGCAATTTGCCTTTCCGCGGGTGAGCCCTTGCCGGCAGCAAGGGATCTTATGTCCGTTGTTCCTTCAATCCGCCAGACAGACCAACTGCCAAGAAAATTACAGTAATTCGGAAAGTCAGAAAGCTCCACAAATAGAAATTCTGTCTTTTCTGTCTAGAATGGAAAATAAGGTTGAACTGCAGAAGCTGTGTTGTTAGCCGTCCAGGCATACTGCCGAGGACATTTAACCAAAAAGCTTTAAAATTACTATGACGGCCGTATTTAGCTGTTGCTATTTCTGTTTCTGACACTGGTCTAGTCCAAAGAGGCATCAACCCCCCGAGGAGAGCAATACAAACATGCCGGCTGGTTTATTGAAAACGAAAGCAAGTTCATTGGGGTATATTCATTTTTCGCTCCAGTTGAATACCTTTGGTGCGCGTAAGTTAAAGGGACTTGATAGTCTGGAGAACTGGTCCGCCTACGCTAGCTATTGGAAACGGTCCATTTGAACCTTTAATAGTGTTGCTTGCAAAGGCTTCAGGGTGAACTATACAAGGAACCGTTCCATCCATATCCTCCCTCGCCGCATCCTCCCCCCCACCCCCCCGTCACACACACACACACACACACACACACACACACACACACACACACACACACACACACACACACACACACAACACACACACACACCATCTACATGCCCCCTCCCCCCCCCCACACACACACCCCCCCCCACCCGGCCACCCCTACACACACACACACACACACACACACCATCTACACTGATCCCCCCCCCCCACACACACACACACGCGACGCACACCATCACCCCCACCCCCACCCACCTCAAAACACACACACACACACACACACACACACACACACACACACACACCTCACACCCCTTCCCCCACCCTCCACAACCACACCTCTTCTTCCACAGACATCTGTCGTGCATTCCAGAAAGAGAAGTCATGGATTATCCGGACAAACCACTAACAGTAACACACACTAGCGCGCAGGGGGCCAGGTTTCCTGGCTAAAGACCTCCACTTGACCAGCTCACAAACTTGCGCTAGGCATCGTTATCACGAACGCGGAACAGACCCTGCCAAGACCGGCATAAACACAACATTGTCCTCTCTTATCACAAGTGGCTTGATACAGACAAAGGCACGGACGTCTCTCAGCGCTACACGACGGGGAGACGGAGCAATATTGTTTCTGTGGTCAAAATTATCAGGCATTCTTTTCAGGCTAAGGTTGACTGAGGGTGGAAGAGAGTGTGTGGGTGGGTGTTTGGGAGTTTAACGTCTTTTTCCACCACGTATGGGTGATATGAAAGACGAGACAACGAGGGAAAAAAAGCCAGCACAAATATTTGGCTCCGGCCAGGATTCGAACTCACGGCCCGAACGCTAGAAGCCTAACGCCTTACCGTTCGGCTATCCCGGCTCACGTGGAAGACGCTACATAATTCTATTCGTAGTACATTTTGGCAGGAATTTCGTGTATAAACATTGTTTTGAAAAATTCAGAACAGTTCAATTTAAGATGGTATCTCTGCGCTCGGAAAGCCCATACGCGCTCCGGTCAATCTCTCAGTAGTCTCTCCAGTGTTATGAAAATGTACAGTCTAGTCTCCACACACACGGTGGAGCCGGGACAGCCGAGCTGTTAAAGCTTTGGACTTTCAATGCTCGGGTCGACAGGTCGAATCCCAGATAGGTTCGCGGAGGGGTTTTCCTCGTTTGTGTGTGTGTGTGTGTGTGTGTGTGTGTGTGTGTGTGTGTGTGTGTGTGTGTGTGTGTGAGGGGGGGGGGGGAGGGCGTTAACCTCGCTCACAACTAACTAACCAGCCAGTCCTCGACAGAACGAAGTCTGCCTCAACGTGCCAGCCAATGGCACACGAACACTCACCCAATTATATTATGCCTTATTTGTCTGGCGGGGTAATTGTGCCACTTTTGCATTTGTTACGTGCTGCGATATCAGGTGCTCTGATAGCTGGTCAGCCACTGACGTCAGGAATGAAAGTCTGCAGACTTATTTCACAAGGTTAACAAGTTGCACATTCAATGGAGAAATAAGTAATCTTATAACATTCTCAACGTAAAGCCCAATAACTAACAGTCTCTAGCTTGTCAGTGTGTTAAAAACAAAACAAGGAACCTTCTCCAACAGTCTCCACCAACACAAATGACCACTGTGGCAAATCAGGACAATCATGTGAACAACCGCATTGCTGCATCCTTCAACTGCAAATATTCCCCTCTCTCATCAAACCAGCCACTCTCTCTCTCTCTCTCTCTCTGTTCTTCTGTAAACTGCACCCTCACCGCACCCAAACACCCTCCTCCTCCACCCCCACCCACGGGAACAGCTGCTCACTTGGTCAATGAGCTAGGCCAACGCTACATTCTATCAGACGGCAATCAATGCGTTTGAGTCCCCTCATCTGTCACTCAGTCCCATATCAAAGGGACCGGGGCCTAGGGAAGGAAGGCGGCTAGGGGTCCCACCGGTGGCCGAGGGTCCTCCAAAAGGATGATCCGCGGCGGATGCCACTCACACTTACTTCACGAGGGGTCCTGCGATCGAATCCACTAAGCGTTGGGGGGGCGATTCCCATCGTCACCTTATGTTTGACACGCAAATGACTGACCGTGTCAGAAATAGCACTTCATATAGACGGGGAAGTTTGTTTTGTGTGATGACTTCTTCCGGAGGGGAGAGGGAGGGGGGGGGGATGGACTGGTTTCCTCAGGGTGGGGAATTTGCAAGATTGCGGATAAATCTGACTAATTGCAGGCAGTTTTTCCAATTTATCTGATTAGTTGACTTTCGTGGTCTGGTCAAGCACATAACCACTCAACTTGAGCCGGCAGCGAGGAGGGGATGAGAGGGAGGAGAGTGCAGGGTGACAAAGACAGTGAACGATACACAAACACAAATAAGGCCGGCTGATTGGTTATTGACTCAATTCCTAGGAAGTAAGTTCGGGACTATGCACCAGTGGCCTCACTAAAAAAAAAAAAAAAAAAAAAAAAAAAAATCATTCATGTCAGCGTGGATTTAAATTTGGCAATTTGGTTGTGTTGCACTTTGTTTATACTCGTGTGTGTTGCAATAAGAGCCGGTAAATCTTTTTTTTTTTTCATACAGTGCCAAACCCGAAAAAGAGTTTAAAAAAAAAAAAAAAAACGTGGGATACTCGTGCGCGGTACAAAATGTGCTAAGTAGGTGGGTGGGTGGTTGATTTTTTTTTTTTATTTTTTACCAATTTATCATCCCTTTCGGGAAATTAGGTCTGTTTCCCCCGGGGGATGCGCGTCGCCCCGGTGCAGCGCCACCCAACCTACCTATCCTGTTTTTTTTTGCTGGAGGAGGAAATCCGAAGGACTAGGAAGAAATCCCCGATGAGCAGCCCGGAAGACAGGACAAAACGGTATCACAGTTCAACATAGGATCAAACTCACGCTTCGCCGTGACGACCCACCTGCCAAGCTGGACGCCCTGCCTACTAGTCCACCTCTCACCCACGGCAGATTTTACGCCTTTTTCCATTCAAAATTTACGCGATGCCAAAGACGTGGCAACGAGTGAAAAGCCTGTGCAAATGCTTGGCTCCCTCCCGAATTCGAACTCACGACTCATATGTAACACATTTCGTACCGCGCATGAGTATTCCACGTTTTTGACTCTTTTCCGGTTTTGGGCCTGTATACGAAAATCAGGCAAGATTAACGGTTCCTTGACGACTCTTACTGCAGCAAACACGAGTATAATCAAAGTGCAACACTCCACTCCGACATGTCCCATTTGTTTGTGTCCTGAGGAAATTTGAGCATAAACAAGACGCTTATGACATGCTCAATAAAAATTCAATTAAAGCAACCTTTGCAACGGCGGTTCACGAATTATGTGTGTGTGTGTGTGTGTGTGTGTGTGTGTGTGTGTGTGTGTGTGTGTGTGTGTGTGAGAGAGAGAGAGAGAGAGAGAGGGGGGGGGTCTCAGTTTGTCAGTGAGCATTTTCATATCAACGGCGGTCAGCTGCTACAGTCGATGAAAAAAAAAAAAAACAAAAAAAAAAAAAACAAAAAAAAAAACAGCTGGAAACTCAGCGAACCTACAACAAAGCTTACTGAAAAACACAACCGCCGTTAAGATTTTTTTAAAAAGCGCAGGCAGCCTTCTGAAGGCAGGTACCGCCGCACTTATACGGAGATTTTATTTCACTGCAAAGGTCAGAGAAAGAGAATTCGTACATGTACAAAGCAGAGGCGGTGAAAACTTTACGACCAAGCTGGTCACATTTTTTACAACCACCGGAAAGACAAAGAGCAAAAGAAGAACAAACTCCGACAAAGAGGAGGCGTTGAAACCGTTTTTATGTCAATCTCCCTGTAGTGTCGACCAAAGCGACCTGCTTACGTCACGGGGGTCGGGGAGCCAGGATCGCAGCGCCGCCACTTGTCTCCCCTGGCAAGCCCCTTGGTGTGACCCTCCTCCCTTTGATCCTCCTATCCAATCTGTTGGCAACTAATGAGCCTAGAGTGGATAGATGTGTCCGATTTCGCGCGCAGACAAATGAAGGGAATCAGTTTTTGCTACTTGAAACAGAAAAAGCCCGGCAAAGCAATATGGCGGAAGGTGAGAGCCCCAGAAGGAGGCACGTGTTTTTGTCTCCGGCGAGCAAGAATTTCCCGGAAGGGAGACAACTAAGGGAGTGGGACAGAGTGGGGGAAGGTACTGAGGAAGAGACTGGTTAAAAAAAAGAAAGAAAAAAAAAGGACAAACAAGAAGAAAACATGGAGGTTTAGTCCAAATTAGAGCATAGCTTAAAAAAGGGCTAAATCAACTTACGTCTCGGAAAAGTTTCGCTCGTGAGTGTGCCTGTACGCTCGAAAAGGTCTATCTTGATGATTAGTACAGCTCTTAATGCGATACACTTTGCGCGAGCGGTCGAACATCCAAATTCTACGACTGTTGTTACTCTAAGCTCTGTGTGGTCGCCGTGTCATCGAGTACGCAGGCTGTTGGCTCAGTGTCAGCATTACAGACGCCGTCACTGCCCAGGTGTCTAACTGGTGTGATGGTAGATACCCCGAAAACAGCTCAGACCGATCTGTGAGCACAAAAATGGTAGCATTAGCCCCTCTTTAAAAAAAAAGCGGAGCTTAATCTGACACAAGGAAAGCTAGATTTCTCCGTGTACACGATCAGATATGTCTACAAGCAAGGAGCCGGTAAAGACAAGCGAATTTCTCCTCAACTAAACTTAAAATCAATCCCACGGGCAAAGCAAAAAAATCGACCACAACTACCATAACTATGCAACAGTATGTAGCTTAAACACACTACTGTCATTAGTGGGATATGGCAGAAACACAGAATTACGTTCCGACCAGACAGACCATCCCATGCAAGAAAGGACAAAGCATGCTAGTCCATGTATCACAAGGTTTCGTCTCGAAATTACAACTACAAAGTACTGTGTGTGCGTCAGGCGAAGGGACATCAAACGAATGACATAAAGAGGAGTACACCAATCAGCGACTCCACTCCTCTCAAACGAAAGGGTCGAGCCCCCAGAATTCAGCCAATCTCGTCCCGCGACATGACGAGCACAAAACAGGCATGGTCTGGCAAACATTTTGCCAGACACTAAAATGAGGGATGAACAATCATGTAGTTTGATATGACTGAAACATGAAAACAAAACAGTAAGTCTACTGACGTCATCTGAGGAACAAGACCATCACGTCACTCTCTTTCACCTTGAAATTACATGTCAACTGACATGAAGCCCAGAGGCGTGCAGCCATGCCCACTGACTAAAATGAATCCTCCATGGCAACCGCACACCGCCCACTTTTTTCCCCCAACCTTCTGATCTCTTTGTCAGACACATACTCCAGACAAGATAACCCACAGGTGTGGGTTGGTTTGTCGGAGTACGCCTGTCCCGTTCGCGCACTTTGATTGGCTAGCGGGTGGGTGGGTGGGTGGGTGTTTGGGGGTTTAACGTCCTTTTCCACCTCATACGGGTGATATCAAAGACGGGGCAACGATGAAAAAGCCAGCACAAAATTTGGCCCCAGCCGGGATACGAACTCACGACCCGAGCACTGAGAGTCCAACGCTCTACCATTCGGCCACCCCGGCTCCCCTTTGATTGGCTAGCACAACCCTAAGGAACTGGTTGGATGTCAGTGCTTCACTAGATTTCGCCTAAAAAACTCAGACGAAAAGATATTACTGTAAAAGAAAGCAGCTGAGGGTGTGTCAGGCGCAGAAACATCAAACTCTGATATAACCCGCGGCACAAAGCACAAAACATGTCAATCCTGCAAACACAAGCTGCAGCAAACGCTCGACAAAGAAAGAAACATCGATGTCATTCAAACTCCGACAAACCCAGCAGTAAGTACAACAAGGATGGTATCATAAGCCTCCTACAATTGTCAGCGTGGACGTCAGGTAAGGAGGTCGTCACGTGCAAAACTGCCCCTACTTCAAGGTGATTGTCTCGTGTGTTATGGGGCTATAAACCACGGGGCTGGGGACGTCTGGGGGCAATTAGGCCATCTCTCTGCACGTCGTGAACACACTACAGACTGGTTTTAGTGCTGTCAGCCAAAGGACAAGGTTTCGACATGCTCGTCTTCCAAAAAAAAAAAAAAAAAAATGCAGGGGTTTTCTTTTTAAAGGGGTAGGGGGTGGGGGTGGGGGTGGAGGGAGAATCGAGTGGGGGGAGGGGGGTGGGGGTGGGGGAGAGAATGGGAGGGGTTCGCGAAGGTTCGTGTGTACATTACAATCGGCTTAGGTTTGAACATGGACGTTTAGGTATTCTGGTATTCTGGTAGATAAGTGTGTAGTTTCTCTGCTGTTTCTGCAGTGTGTGTGTGTATGTGTGTGTGTGTGTGTGTGTGTGTGTGTGTATGTGTGTGTGTGTGTGTGTGTGTGAGAGAGAGAGAGAGAGAGAGGGGGGGTCTTGTTTCAGCACAAGCCAGACTAAAAACTCACCAACAGACCACACACACACACACACACACACACACACACACACACACACACACACACACACACCAAGAGGCATTAATCGAACTCAAACAAAACCATATTACACATAACAGAAATCAAACTACGCATCAACGGAGTAATGTTCACAAGATAAACTGCATTCACTTTTAAACAAATTCAAACATTAAAGTGGACGACGTTAGCACGCTTTTGGCTTTGCATGTAATGGAAATGAGTTCCACAAGGAACTCCCAGAAAACTCGACCGCACAGACATAGACGAGGATCTAGTCTGCGAAAAGAGTGCCCCAGTGTATGAAGCACCGAGCACCGTTCCGTCTACACCCTCCACGCCGCACCATCACGGCCATCACAGCCCAACAAAGACTGAGGGCCCGGCAAGTATCGGAAAGAAATTAGCGGAGAGCAAGACGGTCGTAAAAGACACAAACGGTTGCCCGTAGATGCACTGTCCTCAGTCCAATGATTAATCCTTCCCACACTGGTGTGCTCTTTGGGGGTTCTGCCATCGCCTGGCATTGATTTCTGAGAAGCTGCAAGAAGAATGTTGAACCCCACGTGGGACAGAAAGGAAGAAAAGAATGTTTCGTCTTGAATTTTTTTTTTTTTTTTTTTAGTTTTGTTTTCTTGACACAAAAAGGAAAATAGTTGGTAGAACTCTGTGGGTTTAAGGTTTACAGAGCGCTGAGATTTCTAGAGAAGAAGGAGCTGAGAGAAGAAAAGGCGTTGTGAATCAGTGGATGGGTTTTTTTTTTAATCATTATTATGTAAAACCCTTAAACCTCACACCCACGTGAGTAATGTGGCTGGTCTTGCGTGAGTTACTAAACAATAAACATGTAACCAAGACAAGTCTACCACAAAAAGATTTTATTCGTGTGTGTGTTTGGGGGGGGGGGGGGTGATCATGCCTGCTTTGGAAATGTTCAGCCGACAAAATTTGAAAATAAATGCAAATTCCGAAACTTAAATAGCTGAGCTGACCCTTCGCACCGCGTGATTGTAATGTGCTCTTGTCCAGTTTGTGAGAGAATGGGTGTGATTCACGTGAGCGTGCGTGTTGGGTTCAGCTCGCGGCGCTTTGAGCTAATTCAAGAAATTGGGTAAAGCGCCCATACCATACTCAGTTATTATTATTATTATTATTAAACCTCACACCAAAGTGAGTGTATGTAGGTGCGTGGTCTTGCGTGAGTTCTTTTGCACTAGCCATGGTGTCCCTCTCCTGAAATTGAGGATCATGGATCCAACCATAGGAAAAAAACAACACATTAATATCATTAATATCTCTGTGGTGGCTGGACCAATATTAATACAATGATAAGAACAATTGACGCTGAATAACGCTCCATGAAAATATACACTTTAGCCCCATAAGCTACAGTGCGTGCGTGTCTCAGTGCGAAAATGTCCCATGCCAGCACTGCAAGGTGAGGTTCACCGTGCGCTATGGGGGATTCATTCTAACTTGAATCAAGCTCAGCTAATAAACATCATCGTACAGCTTAGGTACGCTGCCATTTTTCTTACATTAGCCTGACGTTTTCCTGTGCTTAGCCACCACGCAAAAGAGGTAGCCACCAAAAAGTTTGTTCGCTTGGAATCCTAACCCAGGATGTGACTTTCCCGACCACTCATGGGTAACCCGAACTACTTTTGCACGCAAATGTAGCCCCCCCAAAAGTCTGCCACAAAGAGAACATTTCATTTGTATGTGTGAATGAATGTGTGTGTGTGTGTGTGTGGTGGGGGGGGGGGAGTGTGGATGGGGGGGGGGGGGGCTGCCGAGATTGTACCGGTTTACCGCTATTCGTACTACACTGATAGTGACCTGAAAATGTATGCACGGCTCACATAAGTGATAACGACCTACTCCCCACTTTACATAATTATATCAGCGAAATCATCGGGGGTGTTGCATACAAACAGGCGATTGCATAACAAAACAGCGGAAACCGCAACAAGAGGAAATCCATTTGAATCAAAAAAATGAAAGGGGCTGGAGCGTATGTGAGCGCGAAAGACAGACAGACAGACATACAAAACAACAACAAAATGGTGCCAATAAACAACGCAAGGGCAATGTTCTCCTACTAGTCCTAGGGGTTGCTTTTGTTTTTAATGTGGTTCCGGCTAAAGCCATTAATCTGCAATGACAACCACTTTACAGGGAAGGAAAACAGATTTATGGGAAAGCTTGTCACGCTTAGAACCGTGAAATATCTCCAGCCTTCCCCTCAAACAGACGCCGCATAATAGAGGCACCGAAAGAGAACAGGTTCTTGAGGGTGGGGCAGACGGGGGACAAACTGCAAAGGAACTGAGAGGTTAAAAAAACGGGGCTCGTAAAGGAGCGTGGAACTGATTCAATTGTCGAGGCTCTGCCAGCTATCACCGAAAGAACAGAAATGATCACCCGAAAACTGTTGATGATGCAAACATGAACAGACAGACAAGATCCAGAAAAGGTGAAAATTGTGGTTTATGTAGATGAAGACGCCGGATAAGATGAATAGACCTTACATGATTAGTTCGAGGGGTTTACCACGAAAGAAACCACGAGATGTTTCTATTTTTTTTTGCCGTAGCTACCGAGCCTCCGGCGACAACGAATCATGAAAGCTGTTTATACCACGAGTATTCAGACTCTTACCTCTACTGCTCATTTTCTGCGACATTTTATTTTTCTGGTAGAGTGACTAACGACGTTTGTACCCCCCCCCCAAAAAAAAAAAAAAAAAAAAAAAAACAATTCTGCGCACTGACGTTTGAATGAATGATGCGTAGGGTAGTTGAAAGTGCTTGATGTTAAGAAGAATAACATTCAAAGCATGTGCTCATGTACTGACATTCAAAAGTGCACTCGCAAATACTTCGCAGATAATTTTCTGTGCGATCATTTTTTACGTGATCCAAGAAACATAAAATTTCATACACAAAAGTGAACAAAATATTTATGCACTGGTCGTAATGTATGAGTGGGAGTGTTGCACTTTTATTATACGCGTGTTTACTGCTATAACAGCCGTCAAGGAACCGTTAATCTTGCATGAGTTTCGCATAAAAACCGAAAACTTGTCAGAAACGTGGTATACCCGTGCGCGGTACTTACTTAGGCCCCTGGCTCGAAGTGGAGCATAGGCCATCGACGACCCTTCGTCATCGCACTCTATTCTGGGCTATTCTTGCCACTCCAGTCCAGTTGGTCCCCTGCTTATATAGCTCTGCCTCAGTGTCCCGCCTCCAGCTGTTGCGAACTGTGCCAAAAATCCTTTTCCACAACGTACGGGTGATACAAGAGACGAGGCAACGCGGACGTGTTTCGGGATTTGAACTTAGAACCGATCACTCAAAGAGAAAAATGAAAACTATTCGTCAAAAAGCAAAAAATGAGAGGCAACAACCGACCAGTATGAGGCGGGGGCGGGATGTGTGTGTAGGGGACTGAGGATGAAAGATAGTATGGTGTTTTCCAGCTAAGCAATGCCAGTGGCAAAAGCGGTAACAGAAAATGCCGCGCCGGACTTGAAGAAAGGATGCAGACGGATAAATTGGTGGGAAAGAGGGGTCAGGACAGCGTTCTTAGGGGGTCCAGGTCAGAACTTAGCCCGAATAATTCAATTCAAACCTGAGGTGAGATACGTAAACGGAGAGTGCGTGATTCGTCCTCGGGCTGACAGCTGAACTGGGGTCGACACAGCAAAAAGCGGGGCCGAAATGCGCGGCGCTAAAAAGACATAATTTGGTTAGGATGACATGAGACTAGGGTGGACAAAAACAGACGCATCGGCTGAAAAATGAATACGAACACACACACACACACACACACACACACACACACACACACACACACACACACACACACACACACACACACACACACACACACGCACATGCACACAGGCACAGAACGGGTGGGTGAGGTGGTGTTTGGGGGTTTAACGTCCTTCTCCACCACACACGGGTGACACCAAAGACGGGGCAACGATGCAAAGGCCAGCACAAATATTTGGCCCCGCCGGGATACGAACTCACGACCCGAGCATTAGAAGTCCAACGCCCTACCCATTCGGACACCCGGCTCGCCCCACACGCACAGAGCAATGGCTACAGACAAAACAAGAGACATGTTGAATGAGAATGTTGTGGGGGAACAGCATCGCAAGAGGTCGCACCATTCCCCCAAATCAATCGGAACGAATCAAGGTTACGAAAGCAGAAAATCCAATGGAGCGGCTCTGAGACTCCCAGTAAACATATTTCATTTCTCCCTAGCCTCGCGCGAATAAAAAGAAGGAAAAAAAAAAAAGAAGAAAAAAAGAAAGAAAGAAGCGAATTACCTCCTAAAACACACGTAAAGGATGGAGCTACATAGCGCGATACCATGGTATTGATATACACCCATCCCCCACCAGGGTACCGAGAAGGCGAGAAATGGACGGCAGACCCGTCGCGGCCAACATGCGCCGATCACAAAGTCGGAGACGCTTTTTAGGAATTGCTCTCAACATTGACTCATTTCCCTGCGGCCGAATTTTGTTAAGGAACTGGCCATAAACGCGGGCAGAGACTTGTGGTATGGACAGAAAAAAAGTGTTACTATTCTTCAGCTTTTCCAAGGGCAGTTGTAAAAAAAAAAAAAAAAAAGGGGGGGGGGGAAGAAAGGGGGAGGGTGATGGGGTAGGTGGTAGAAGGGAAGTCGTGGTGATGGTGGGGGGGGGGGGGATGTCTCGTATTTCTTAAAAGAAAAAAAATGTCCTTAGAGTGCAATGAGGGTTTGGAATCGCCTCTGCTTCTTGCTTTCCTCTCGGAAAGAATACGCTACTTTTTTTTTCTTTTTTTTTCCTTCAGTGTATCGATCGGTAAAAGAGCTTACTTCGACAGTGTCCAGGCCTTCAGTTCTGCCTTGTTAAGTCTGGAAATCGTTACAAGTAAATGATTACCGTATGCGACACCAGGCGCGAATGTCATGTTAGCCAATATATTACACGACACCCGTTAAAGAGCTGTCGCAGGGTATTGGCAAACTGCTCTCCCGACAGGAACGGACTCTTGTATTTCAGAGGCAAACTCTGCAGGCAGAATTAAAAAAATAAGAATAATTCCACAAAATGGAGGAAATGAGGATGAAGGAGAAGAGGAAGAGGAAGCAGAAATAGAAAAAAGAAAAAGCAAAGGAAGAAGAAAAAGAAAAAGAAGAAAAAGACGACAAAAAAGAAAAAAAAGAAGGATAAAACAGACACAGTAATAAGATGCAATACTGGGTGACAAGGACGAACGTGCACATTTTAGCGAATTTTATTTTCAACGCCAGAGTGAGTGAGTGAGCGAGTTTTTAGGGCTTAAAGCCGCGCAAGCCACAAAGACTAATTCGCGGCTGAATGTGTCTCCACTTCTTGAAAAAACAAAACAGAAATGTAACGTTGGACAAAGGATGCAAACTGGTCTACGGGTCAGTATAAACCTAGGACATGCAGGAGACGCTGCACCTTCATGCTAATTTCTCGAACTCCCGATTACAAAAAAAAAAACAACAAAAAACCGTGAAAAAAACCAAACAGCAAATTGGAACTAGGTAAAACAAACGTAAATACTAAGCGCATATACAACAAATATTGGAACTTATCATCTCCTGGGTGCAATAAACCAGTCCGCAGCATATGCCCGACATTACTTAATCCTAACCACTGGCAGTGAAGTAAGCAAACTTCGTCTACTCCCGTTCAAAACAATCGCTGACAATGCAGTTGCCACACGGGTTGCAAGTTGCCAAACCAGAACGGTAGAAAACAAACTCACTGAGCCACCGACGTCCTTCCTTTCTGTTTTTAAAGTCTCTAGATTTGCCTTTATATAATATGTTCAGATATTCAGATTCAGCGAGTCATTAATCACACTCTGAACATTACCCTAGTGATCCCCACCCACCAGACGATTCAGCTGTCAGTGGAATTGTCTGTTTTACAAGTCGATAACATCACTGAAATTAATTTACTGCGGATCCTAGGGAAAAAGGCAAAACAGAACACTCCAAAACTTTCCATCCCCGCCACCCCCAACCCTCACCCCCACACCTAAACAAACGGACAGCCCGCCCCTACTGTTAGCTTTCCATCCCCACCAAAACTACCCCCAACGGACACCCTAACCCCTGTACATATATGCAGCCATTCTATACCAGACATGGGAAACTTGAGAAAAGTAATAACGGTTGTTCCCCCGAATGCGACATTGAAAGTCTGAACGTATCGAGTTTCTTTTTGCGACGCAATTTTGTCAAGAACACTTTGTCCTCAGCAAGAATGTCCCCGAACCGTCTCGTTTTCGCAGCCTTCAGTTGTGAGATCTCCCTAAGAATGCCCCTAAAAGCCAATAGATCAAGCAGAGATCAAGATCCCGGTGGACCCAGACCTTAACATCCGTTCGCTTGTAGTTTCAGCAAGCCAGTTTAGTCCCCTTCAGCGTTCAGCATTGAAACAGTGCAGAAGAAAAAAAGGAGAGATCGCGGTGGCTTTCCATTCATTACAGGATCAAGCTCCGAACAGCTGTATTCTTGTAGCGGGTGTCTTGGGTTAAAAAAAAAAAAATCAGAAATCCTTCCACGTCTTAAACCGTGAGCGTTTTTCCAATTTTGTTTAAGTGGTTGCTCGTTCAATTCAATCGCTACTTGGGTTTTTGTGAAAAGTCAATATCGGGTTTGCTTTTTATGGGTTGCCTCAAGGCTGGAAAATGAGGCCAGCCGGAGTAAATTCACATGCAGCTGGCAAAGGGTTGGTTACTGAAACCGTCAGTATATTGAACTGCCACTGACATTAAAAAGGTGCTCCCAAATTGCAAACTACGTTTCATTTTCTTGATTTCAAAGCCAAACCTGAAAACCTCCTTGACCACTCTGTCCTACGACTAGTTTCACCACAGGTCTTGACCCACCCACCCATCCATCCCCCCCCCCCCCCCCTGCATATTCGTCATCAGACCTTAATTCCCTCACTCATGCACACAGATTAATCTAGTATTCAGTCGCCTGTAGTATGGTAATATCGAGCTATTCATTTAAGATACAGTTACTGGAGAGGGACACAACGACAGATGGGCAAACTGGTTCGAGACGGACTGACAAGGAAAAACAGACAAAGGCAGTCAGTCAGCTCCAACAGCAACTCATGGATTGACACTGGGCGGAAAATGGACGATCAATTGTCAACACAAACTTCGTTAACAGGCATCTGCCTCACAGCCTCGTGCTGTAACTTTCCCCCGGGGCTCCTTAATGAAAACGACTCATATCAGGTCTTCAGCAATTCCACAAGGCCACAAGAAAATGAAGGAATCGGACATGCGAGTCATGCCATCCAAACAGTGGGACTCCAACCGGTCCTTGGTCGCTGAGCATGCTGTGCACTCAGCCGCAGCGGTAACTAGACGTGACTCATCCCTACCAATTATCTGGACGCATATCACTGACAAGACGTTGGGATAACGGCCAGTTGACTCTTCAGAGAATCAGAATAACGTGACAAGCGCGTCTAGTCGGAACGGTGAGCAGCACTCATCCTGTCCTGATATGATGGAGATGCCTTCAGAAATGACTGGACTGTTCCGAGCCAATGTCTCGGCTTTTCCCAATTACTTTTTTGTGCACGTGTTCTTGCCTTGAGCCCTTCCGGTCTTTTTCCGCGAAGACAGATTATGTCTGCGTTGGAGGAAAACATTGGAAATCATCCTATCTTGATACAATAGACTTTTTTCTTTTGAGTTCTTTTTACCAGTTTTCTTCATTTTTTTCCACCTGGTTCTTTCTTGTCCAGACTCGTCCAAAGGAGGTTTATTGCACGGAAGAAGGCATCTATTTATTGGAATATTCATGAATTTACTTAAACTGATATCCCAAAGGATTCCGTCGATATTATTATTAATAAAAGCTAAGGTGGGGATTTTTTTTTCTTCACCGTGAATTTAAACGCATGTGTGTTAATTTTTAATGTAGGCGGAAGTGTTTGAAATGCCTATTGTACATGAGTTAAACTCATTACTGATGAAAAAAAGTAGCGATTAATTTGAGCACGAGCTCGAACAGCCCCTGCCTGCTATATGATAGATTAAAACAAACAAACAAACAACAACAACAACAACAACAACGACAACAACAGCAAAAAACAACAACCCAAAAACAAACAAACAAACAAACAAACCCTGCACACCAGTAGGAGCCACCTCAAACCACTATTACGCAGGGCGTGGGCCTTTTCCGTTAGGCCTGAGACCGCTGCAGATTAGAAAATAGTGGCTTAGAGTGGCTCCTAGTGATATGAAGATTTCATCAATTAATACTGAGATTGTTGCCTGGTCTTTTAAGAATTTAAAGTAATCCTAAACCTTGTTAGAGTTCTCAAACAAAACACACACACACACACACACACACACACACACACACACACACACACACACACACACACACACACTGATAAAAGTGGCATATCATTTTCTCAGCTCCTATCTTTCTCTACGTCTCACTACGAGGCTAATCTCGTCTTCCCCCTGTATATCTCTGGTTTCTTCTGGGTCAGCAGCTGCCTAACCAGCAGTCTGCAAAACCAGAGTCTAACCAGACGGCGCTCTAACTCGATTTGGGTAAATGAATCGCACCCCTTCGGCCAGCAAAACCCTGTCATTTCATCCAGCTGTCCCTCCATCTCCTCGTCACTCTACCCCACCACCCTACACGCGTCCTAACCCCTCCCTACTCTACCCCACTCCACCCCTCCAGTGGTCTACATAGCAAGAGGGTTTGGCATAGTGGTTAAGGCGTCCGCCTGAGCTGTGGATCCTGAGGTACGTACCAGGGTCGAATTCCTTGTGGTAGGAAGGACTTTGGTAGGGGACTTTTTTGTTTTCTTCAAGTCAAGTCAGAATTCACTGTGGTACACTATAGTCTCGCCCTCGATCACACACGCATGTAGAGATGTCAAGTGTGCACGATAAGGATCCCATTCCTCCCGGGAGGAGCCGTGGAGTGGAAAACAAGCGTACCATGCATGCAGGAAAAAGATAAGCAGCGCGCGCCGAGGGGATGGGGAGGGGATGGGGGGGGGGGGGGCATTCCAGTCCGAATTTCCCTATATATACGAGTATACGAATACCTGGAAATGTACGATTACTCCAAAAATATATATCAGTACCAAGAAAACAAACAAACAACAACCAAAACCACCCCACCCAAAACCACCAACAAAATTACCCCCAACAAATCATGTACCAGTAGCAAAAAATCCCAGTATCAAAACGTATACCAATACCTCAAAATACACCAATATAAAATATACAAAAAAATATCCAAAATACCGAAAAATATCCAAAATACACCCCCCCCCCGCCCAAATCCAAATACCTATTACTATACCAATACCAATAAATATACCAATATCGAAACATATATCCCAGTACATGTTCCCTGTGTCCACCCAGAAGCCACCACGCTACAAGGCCATTCCACGCCCTCCAACTAGCCGCACGAGCGAAAGAGAATGTGATCAATGTTGTATGAGACTCGGCGGGGCAGAGGTGGCGAGTAGTAATGACGTTAGGCGGCGGAGGGCAAATGACCCCTCGTGGCCCGGTCTGTTCATGGTCATCGTCCGGTAGGAATCATGCTCGATAGCTCATCTGTAAATGTTTGATATTTTCGTTTGGTAACAGTGAATTTTGTTGATACCCCTAACCGCGGCAACGCCGATACCAAATTTTAATTTCGGAAGAGCCTTGTTACGAAACTACCTGGACTAAATGTTTTACGTGTACGCAGAAATGGTATGTCACGAGCGAAAAAGAATGTGAAAACAGAATATGAAATAGTGTACTTAGGCAGTTATTTTTCTATATTATTCATTTTAAGAAGCATCATTATGATACAATAGTCGAGCTGCTTGGAATCTGTGAGACAGCCAAGAATATGTACAAACAAACAAACACTTAAGATTTTCGGGGGAAAAAATGCTATGAGGCGAAGTTGCAGAACAGCTAAAGCTTCTCAGACTCAGGTTGCTTTTTTGTTTATATCTGACAAAAAAATTGAAGAAGATGCACTTGTAACTCTTCCTAACAAGGCACAAATGTTATGTGTCTGTAATAGCAACTTGACCAGACACCCTGGGCCCGTATGTAGAACTCGAGGCTAATTTAACCCACGGCTATGGGCCTAACCCAGACTAGGACAAGGGGTGGGTGGGTGTT
Organism: Batillaria attramentaria; assembly: GCA_018292915.2. Classification (NCBI taxonomy): domain Eukaryota; kingdom Metazoa; phylum Mollusca; class Gastropoda; family Batillariidae; genus Batillaria; species Batillaria attramentaria. Next base: position 186,395 of record JACVVK020000111.1, on the reverse strand, counting down.
TGGGGGTTTAACGTCGTTTTCCACCACATAGGGTGATATCAAAGACGTGGCAACGATGAAAAAGCCAGCACAAATATTTGGCCCCAGCCGGGATCGAACTCACGACCCGAGCATTAGAAGTCCAACGCTCTACCATTCGACCACCCCGGCTCCCCCAGGACAAAAGAAACCCCAAACAAAATTAAATTTAAAAAAAGGAAGCGAAGAAAGAAAGACAAAAATCCTTGTATAACGGCTTAAGCACCATGGTGGAATGGACCCGCTTCCTGATTTAAAACAAAACAACAACAACAACAACAACAACAGAGCCTAGAGCTAGTTTAGTTCGAGGTTAGACTTTAACCCGGGGCTAAACTCCCTAACCCTGACTTTTACAAGCGGGCCCTGATTCAATTCAACATCATGCAAACAGCTTGAACCTGGCGTTACCCCATGCTAGCACTGGTTATCACGAATATCGGCGCTGGTCAGCGTCTCTCGGGCAACAGTCTTCAACGTGTGGGGTTACAAACAGGGCCCTCTGTGTGTCCTTGCGCACATCTGAGATCAGTGTCACTAAATCTTCTAAGTGTAAGGAAGTCGTCTCCAATCTTTCACGGAATTCGTCAAGACACTGAGATTCAGACGACTGCAGCTGGGGGGCATTCTGAACTATCTTTACTTATTTACTGTGCATTTGCTTACTTTGCTTCTCTGGTTTTATTAGTTTTTTTGTGTTCGTTCGACCTAGTATAAAAAATAATAGATTTTAGATCCAGGCCAGATGCAGGTAGAGCTATCCGTATAATGCATTTGTTACAGGTACGATTGTGTAGATCGAGATATTAGAATCAGCTCGTCAGGTTTCAGGCTGACGTCCAAAGGAATTTTCGATGGGAGTTACACCGTTTCAAATCCAGGTAGATTCATCCACTTAGACAGCGGGTGTTTGGGAGCTTCACGTCCTTTTCCACCAAGTATAAGTGATATCAAATACGGGACAACGACAAAAAAAAGGTGAGCACAAATATTTGGCCCCAGGCGGAATTATCTAGACAGAGATATACAAGATTTGTTATCAGTTGGCGATATAATTATGTTGTATAACTATTCATATGAACATATTTGGCGTTTGGTTGATTAGATAAGTCTCAACAACAACAACAACAACAACGTTTCCTGAGATGGTTGGTGGTTGTTTGCAAGTTTAACGTCCTTTTCCGCTGTATGAGTGTGAAACCAAAGACGGAGCAACGAAGAAAAAAAATCAGCTGGTACCAATCTTTAGCTCCCTGCCGGGATTCGAACTCACGGCCGAATCACTGAAAGTCCAACGCTCTAACTGCTCGGCCATTCCGACTCCGCGCTCGTGAGATGGGATACACAAACACGACTTATCATTCTTTTCCCATTGAATCAGGTCCTCGTTTTCTCCCTACGTGTCCGGCGCGCGGACATTCCCTTGGAAGGCGCGAGAGGGGGAAGTAAGCTAATGCCATTGGAGTGCTCGCCCCTGAAAGGACTCTTTAACCTATTCGCTGCGGCCCTGGCTAGCGTGGAGCATGGCGGATCAGTCTACTGTCGCTTTTGATTATGTCACACTAGACAAATCGACCCATCTACTGCCGGCAAAATGGACTTTATGGTAGGGTTTTGTGGGAGAATTGTTCTTAATGATACGGCTTGGTGCCAATAGAAGAGACGATGATAGTTGTGAGGTTCTGGAGAAAGTCTCTGGCTGGCGGCCGTGCAGCTGGCTGCGGAATCTGGTACGACTTAGAACGCTCGATAAGAATGAATGCTATTTGGTCGGACAATAAACTTGTTTACTGCATCCTAAAGTTCACAATTTGGGCCTTCTTTCCTTCTAAAACCAGAATTCGGATTTTAAGCCCTTATTGGCGTACTCTCTACGCGTAATATACATAAACAGAAATCCATCTGGAAATTCAACCAAAATACTCTAAAATAGTCTATTAGGCACATTCCAAAAATAATTTATCAACAATCAAAACAGTCAACCATAATATCTTGTGTGGCGTGCTTCAACTTTGAACACGTTTTGCATATCGTGTGTTTTCTCTGTGTGTGTTGTGTTGTGTTGTGTTGTGTTGTGTGTGTGTGTGTGTGTGTGTGTGTGTGTGTGTGTGTGTGTGTGTGTGTGTGTGTGTGTGTGTTGGGGGGGCGGCGGCAAATTCTTTAACTCTTTTAACAATTCCTGCATTCCTTTATGTTTGTATTACTACTTGATGGAATGGAAAACAAGAACACACACACACACACACACACACACACACACACACACACACACACACACACACACACACACACACACACAATGTAGCGCTTTATACATATAATTATAGTTGCACGCCTCTTCCGGGGGGGGGGGGGAGCAGCCAGATTTTCCCCTTTCTATAGCAGCAGAACAAAAAGATACACCAGTACATCAATATCAATACCAGTGTGTATGTATTCAGCAGGTAAGTTGCTGAGGGGTACGGACCTAAGTAAGTTAGTTATTTAGGCCTTAACGCAACGCAAGCTACACAAAGACTAACTCGCGGCTAAGAAGGGTACAGAAACGTCAAAACCAACATCACCGACAACGAAAACAGTCAGTTATTTTCCGTAAGCCAATGGATGTACATGCGAGAGAGAGAGAGAGAGAGAGAGAGAGAGAGAGAGAGAGAGAGAAGGGTGTAAACGAATAAATCATGTGATGGGTGCCGTCAAGGCGTGTTAAGATCAATGAGCAAAATGGGACAGGCCTCCCATTTTCTTTATTAGCCGCGTGTTGTGTGTGCCTGTCGCGGTATATACAGCTCACCACGCCATAGATCCGAACAGGATCATCTGACGGTGTGTGGCGTTGTCGTTGTGTTGTTCTTACTGGCCTGCCTGGGACGGACACTCCTAGAGTCATCCAGACCATTTTTTTTTTTTTTGAGCCTCAGTTGCATGCATGCATCAGACTTGAGTTTGATTCTCAACTCCTTTTTTTTTTCTTTTTCTTTTTTCTTTTCCATCCAAACCATTATTAGTCGGCTCCACATTGGACACACCCACATTACACATTCACATCTCTTGAAAGGGGAAGAAGATCCTCCCTGGTGCGTACCACGCCCTGAGCCGTTTACAGTCGCACATTTCTTAATCTCGTGCGTGGATCTTGCTGAGATTCGCGTAAAACATTACTGTGCAGATTCTTTGAAGGGCGTGTTCCGTGGTGTTCCCCCTGACAGCATGTTTAGCTTCTTGGGTCTACAAGTTCTCAGCTAGTCCGGAGATCAAGTTAAATTAATTCAGACCTAGAAATCTAGCTACTGGCGAATTCAGGCCTTCAGTTCAGTCCCAAAGATCGAACAAGATGAACACGGACCATTGGGTTTACAGCCCCCGAAGAACTCATCTAGACCTCTTCTAGCCCACAGATCGTCAAATTAATAAGGACCTAGAAGTCTAGCTACTGGCGAACTCAGGCCTTCAGTTCAGACCAAAGATCGAACCAGATGGACGCGGACCTTTGGGTCCTTAACTCCTGTATAACTCAGCTAGATCTTCAAGAACTTAGCTGGACCTCTTCTATCCCAAAGATCAAGTCAAATTAATAAGGACCTAGAAGTCTAGCTACCGGCGAATTCAGGCCTTCAGTTCAGGCCAAAGATCGAACCAAATGAACTCGGACCTTTGGATCTGCAGCCTCTGAAGAACCCCAGCTAAACCTTCAATCGAAACATCATGTCATTTCACCGACCGTGACTCAAAAGCCGACTGAACACAGACCACCTCCCGGGCTAATTTTCACCCCGCACTAACTCAGACCTTCATTTCAGTCCAAACATCAAGTCCAGTGAATTCGGACCTTACGTGTGGAGCTAGCAGTAGAACTCAGCAAGACCTTCAGCGACCGTAATTCAAAAGTCGACTGAACAAAGATTGGCGCGGGAACTCTGTGTAAAACACAGACCATCTCCGGGGCTAATTTGCATGCTGGTTAAATACACCCAGCACTAGGGGGAGCTAGGGCTTTTCACCAGCTCCAGTTTCAACAGGGCGGTGTCCGTCCCTGCCGAAAATCTTATTTCCCCCTGGACAAAACTTCCTGAGCGAAAAGTCTAACCAAATTTGCATTGCCGCCTTCCCCTGTTTGCGGAAACCTCTCATTGGAAAGCAATTTAAATAGTGGTAAAATACAATCAGCGGTCGATGCTTCAGCAGGGGAAAAGAGATGACAAGGTCTAGTCCGTTAAAAAACGGGAGGACTTACACCCCGTAACCCAATTTCGGGTGTAGTGGAATTTGATGGATGTTTAAGTCTTTTCTCTGCGGCTGGAAAGAACTCGGTAGAGAAATGGCGAAATGGGAAATTCCAGTTTTTGTGTAGGAGTAGCCGCTTCCAACAGGTTGTGCCTTCCATTAGCTGAGCTGAGACGACGCGTCTGAATGCGGGAGGCTGGCGGTGGAAATCTCTTTTCACTCTTAGAGTAACGAGAATATATTTTAAAGTAATTATGGCCTGTTGATGGTGTGTGTGTGTGTGTGTGTGTGTGTGTGTGTGTGTGTGTGTGTGTGTGTGTGTGTGTGTGTGTGTGTGTGATATGAAGAAAAACACTGCATTACGCCAGCGTCATCCTGAGGATCTCTTCAGACAGTTCAATAGATCTTGACACCCCCCCCCCCCCCTCCAAGACACACACACACACACACACACACACACACACACACACACACACACACACACACACACACACACACACACACCATCATCATCATCATCATCATCCCCTCTCCCCCACCATCCTCACTCACCATCTCAATCAATCAATCAATCAATCAATCAATCAATCAATCAATCAATCAATCAATTTGTCCACATACGGATAACTATAAATATATAAACAATACTCAATAGATTGAGCTTCGTCACCCTCCAACTTTCGATACAAATCAGCGTTTCACTTAAAGAAACAACTCCCGAAGATAAACTTTCTGGTCAGTGAGGTCACTTTCGGAACTTTCAACCCCCTCCATGCATGCAACTGAAAGCATCACGCAGCACACAGGCAGCATAATATTGTCACAACCTATAAGGATAATTATAACATGTACAGAAAATGCTCTGAGAGCTTTCGAAACAATCTCCACTTTTAAGTTAGAAACAAAACAAAACAAAACAAAAACGGACGACGAGAGTTGTGTCCTTAACAACTTAACTAAAGCTGTGAGTACACATAGAACACATAGACCCCTCCTGCCCCCCAACTTAACTAAAGCTGTGAGTTCACATAGAACACATAGACCCCTCCTGCCCCCCCAACTTAACTAAAGCTGTGAGTTCACATAGAACACATAGACCCCTCCTCCCCCCCACCCCCACCCCACCCTCCTCTCTCTCTCTCTCCTGTAGTGTTAATTCATCATAATTGCGGATCAATTCAGTCTGCTATTGCAATACTGTCACGATGTATTTGTTCCACCTTGATCATCACCATATGCTGTACTAGTTCAGTCTCATACTGAATAGTACTTGTGTAGCGCTTAATCTCACAGGAAAGCAACTCAGGGCGCTCATTAATTGTTCATTTCTACAACCTGTATTGCAATAAAGTTGTTTAAACTTGGGGAGCAGCGCTCTATAAAAACTATGTATTATTATTATTATTATTATTATTATTTAAACCAGCTAAAGCCAACACAAAAGCTATGAAACTAACGACGCGGTCTGGCTAATGGCAAAGAAGCCCTCTCAGGGCGTTGGACAGAACCGTAGTGGCTCCCATACCTACCTTAAGATAGCGGGTGAAGGTCTTCTGATTTATTCATGGCTGCCCAAGATTCCATGCTTGTACGAGCAGAAGTTGTATAATCATGGTCGTGTAACCCACGCCAATTCATTCATTATTCCACGCTGAGCGAGCGAGTGAGTGAGTGAGGTTTTAGAGCCGCGCAAGCCACCAAGACTAATTCGCGGCGGAGTGTCCCTGCACTACTTGAAAAAACAAAACAAACAAACCAAAAATGTAAGGTTGGACAAATCATGCAAACTGGTCTTCGGGGCAGTATAAACGTAGGACACGCAGGAGACGCTGCACCTTCATGCTAATTTATCGAACTCCCGATTACAAAAAAGCGTGGAAAACAAATAACAATTACAACTACGTAAAATAACGAAAAACACTAAGCGTATATATATATAATATATCAAATATTGCAACTTATCATCTCCTAGGCCCAATAAACCAGTCTGCATGACATGCCCAACATTACTTATTCCTAACCATTGGTAGTCCAGACGTGATTGAGGGCCTTTAAAAGAAGAAATTCATTCCACGCTGAGCGGCCCAGCAACGAATGTAACAGAACTAGAAGGGAACACACAGCATAAGCCGGCTCTTAACTGAGCACTGCGGAGCGCAACAGCGCTGTCCACAGTTGTGACACAATTATGATTTGGCGGGTTTCCGCCGCTGTGGCGTCATCACAGCAACCTTGATTTCAAATAGCCACAACTGTGACTGTGGTTTCCACAACAGATTCCTACGTCACTCGGCGCGCAAACATGGCGGACAGTGCATCTTCAATCGGTTTATCGCCGAGCACAGCTGTGTTCAGTTTTGTAGTTAGTAGACACACCGAGCGCAACGACTGTGATGTGCACATGTGTGTTTCGAGCGCTGTGCCCGGTTAAGAGCAGGCTTAAACGAGCCGAGACACATAGTCGCTACACAGTGTATTTTGACTGGCGCTTCACCGAAACGTTGTTTTTGGCTTTTTAAGTCTTAAGAGGCTGATCCCAACCTCCACCTGCCCACTGTATGATATTCTGGTTAAAAAGAACAAGCCACTGCACACCAGTAGGAGCCACTTCAAGCCACTATTACGCAAAGCGTGGGACTTCTCCGCTAGGCCCGAGACCGCTGCAGATTGCATGATAGTGGCTTGAAGTGGCTCCCAATGATCTAAATATTTCAAGTGAAACTGCGATTTTTGCATGGGCATTGAAGAGTTAATATATTTACAATTTTACAGTATTAACAGGGAACACACACACACACACACACACACACACACACACACACACACACACACACACACACACGCACGCACGCACGCACACACACACACACACACACACACACACACACACACACACATCCAGGAACGGCTAACAGAGGTTTTAAATCTTACATGTCGTACGGCTGCATGTAGTATCGGTATCAGACACATACCCAAAGCAAGCTAAAGGGCAGTGGGAAGAGAATCTGATTGAATTTCGTTCCGCCCACGCGCACGTTTTGGACTCTTTTTGTTTTGGCCATGTAGGCAAGATTAATGGTTCCTTGGCGGCTCTTATTGCATCAAACACCAGTATAATCAACGTGCAACACTCCGACTGAGCCAAACATAAATCCATGCACACATAAATTAAATATGATTTTTGTTGGGTTTGAGGCCACTGGTGCAAACGTGCTTGGCAGGAATTGAGTTAATAAGTTGTCCTATGTTAGGGTAAACGGCGGAAGGAGGTGGTGGGGGATGGCGGGGGGCAGGAGGGGGGGGATGTGTGCATGCTGTGTTTTGGTGTGAATGTTTGCAGGTTTTGCAGGCCCTTTCCCGACACATCAAAGTGATATGGAAGACGAAGCAACGAGGAAAACAAAATTTTCGCTTCCTGTCGGGTTTTCAACTCAAAACCTTGAACTTGAGCGTTGACTGTTTATCCAACGCTCTGCCGGGTCGGGATTTCACGTCTGCGAATGAGAAGGTTGGGCGTTCGGAAGTTCAACGTATCATATCCACCGCGAAAAGTGATCTAACGGGCAGGCGCACTGAATAAAGCCTGTACAAATTTTGGTCCTGCCCGGATGTTAAGCCAGACGCTCACGCTGTTGTGCCATCCGACTCCCCAACAAGTGTATAATTCATGGACGGTTAGCTACATAGGCACAGCAAAACCTGTGGGCACATAAGAAGACAGAGGAGGCTTCTTTTAACCAAAAGAATCGACTGTGACTGTGACTGCACGTGCATTCAGGGCGGTATTGGACCTTTTTAAGTTCGTAAAGAGCTATTATCGTCACACACACACACACACACACACACACACACACACACACACACACACACACACACACACACACACACACACACACACACACACGTGGTTGACCACTTTAAACAGATGGCTTTAGAGAATACAGCCACGCATTACGGCCAGTCATGCAAAGCATGTGCAATATGCGAGTGTAATACAGCATAAATGAAAACTGCCCTTGTTCCAACCCTAGATTACATTTACTGTACTGCATATATCATAATTATCAGACACTGACACAAGTGCAAGTGTGTGACCCAGTCCTTTTTGCGACCAAAGCTTATGGTGCACCGTTGTACGATTGTGGAATACGAAACACGTGCAGCCGTACAAAAAAAAAACAAAAAACAAAAACAGTTTGCCCTTTAAGGTCATTGTCAAGTGGCTGACAATTTGCTCTACAGTAAGTCATTAGCATTGTCAAGTGGCTGATAATTTTCTCTACAGTAAGTCATTAGCACAGTATTTACAGGAGGCGCCGAAATGCAAGAAGTAAATGCGTCAGATAAAAACCCCATTACACGTCGTTCATCATGCGCTGGCAGTAGTTTTACCAGCGTGCACCTGTCATCATGAGTATGCATATGGCGACCGTAAGTACAATAATTATGTATGATTATAATTATATACACGCAGTAAACAAGCTACCATCGCTCAACCACAGCGCCTTCCAGCCCACCCTCTCCCCCTTCCCCATTCCTTCCTTCAGATCGACGATTAAGTGAAACATGCTCTCTCTCTCTCTCTCTCTCTCTCTCTCTGTGAGGAGAGACAATGCTAATGACTTATTGTAGAGCAAATTGTCAGCCAGAGAGAGAGAGAGAGAGAGACAGACAGACAGACAGACAGACAGACAGACGCGGGAATTGCAAGCTCACACAGGATGTTATGAAGCAACTGTGAACAAAATCCGATTGAAACTCGTGACTGAAAGACAATCAGCCAACGTCAGAGAGAGAGAGAGAGAGAGAGAGAGAGAATGTCTGACTCACCGTTGAGCACAAAGCAGCAGACGAGGATAAGACTTGCCCAGTGGTGCTCCATTTCTGACTACGAAGTACTGACGATCAGCAACAAAAACCTGGCCAGCTTGTATTTAGCTGTTCTGGTATGAATGAGTCTGAAGGCACACCGCCTACAGTATTAACATATATCTGCTGCACTCAGTTGTGGGTGACTTTTTCCCAGTCTTCCTGATTCACAGTATTCCAGCTCTAAACTCTGAAATTCAATTGAAGACGTGCGACTAACTGCCTGAGACAAATGCTGGGATATGGTATCACTGTATTCATTTGCCTTCGCGAGTGTAATCGTACAATATTCCCCTAATGTTTTAGAACATCCCCGAAGCAGCTCTAGTTGTTACAGTATTTTCAGAAGCGACACACACACAGAGAAAGTTTAGCAGCTTTGTCTGTCGTCTGAAATAAACATCAAAGTCTCGGTTCTGCTGGCGACAACTTTTTTCCCCCCAGCGCAAGAAACTCCGTGCGCAACAAGACGACTAGAATTTACGCAGGCATGTATTTGTATGACGCCGTGGCTTTATCTCCCCGTCCTCAACACTTCCTATTCCGCTGGTAATATATGCAAAAACTCTCACACTTGAACCCTTCCTTCCAACGCCGGTATCGTCTTCAAAATTCCCGCCAGCGGTTTTCTATTGACTTTCCAGCCGCGTGACAAAAACTATCGAATTACCGCCCTCTCTCGCCGTCTCTTGAAGGAGAAAATGAAAGTTTGTCCAACAGCTGCCCAATTCGCCTGCAGATCAAAGCGTGGTCGTCGCACTGCCTTGCCCGTCCAAAGGAGAACGAGTTCGATCAAAATCACAGCCGTGCTACAACAAGCTAATTCACTAAATGTCAGCCACAACACCGCTCAACGCAGGAGCCAAGGGGAGAGCAGCGGCCAGAGAGGGGGAGAGAATCTAGCGAAGACGTGGAGCGTGATTGAGGCGGCCTATTAAAGATGATATGAAAACACCATAGTTCACTGTCATGAATTCTCCCCCTGGCTCTCGCTAACAGGCCCCGGGGTGAAAATCCACGATTTGGGTGCCTTGTCTCGCGACCAGATGCGCCTTTCAATCCGCCTGCCAGCCTTTAAACGCTAACGTTTTTCTTGCATCGGACGGGATGGACTGGCTTCCATTCTGATATTGGCTTCTCTGGGCCCGGGCCTGTAATGAGATGGCGCCAATGATTCAAGCCGATGCTTACGTAAACTCAAGCTCCTTGACAGGCCAGTTTTGTCCCAGAATCAGCCGAGTGAAGTGTGGAATACTATGTATGGGCAAGATGTAATCAGAGTTTTGTCAGGACGGAAATTCACGATCTTGTAAATGTCCAGTTTGTCTCGAGGGGGGTCCTGGCTTTGTGATCTCACCAAACAGTTGTCCAGACTCCTGGGAGGGTCCGACCGCTCCGTCTTTGGCAGTGCCACCAGACGAGTGTTCCAGATAGGTTGATTCGGGTCTTAGTTTGTAACAATCACAGCTGCAACAACCAGTACAAAAGAGAACAGTTTTATTGGAAAGCTTATGCCGTAAATAGTTTAAAGCAGACATTTGAAGCAGACACTTAAAACTATCAAAAATGGTATGTTTTGTATGCTTAGAATCTGGACAGCTTATACATGTACACCTTTAAGAATTTGGAAAAATATTCTCCATCAAAGAAAATAATATACACTTCATTTTCGTCTTAAATTGATGCAGGTCTGTTCCCCTCTGTTAAGCTCTGGTTATTTTTAGATAGAATATGCAAGATGACGTTCAGATAAGCCCAACACCAACAACAACAAGAACATACTGGTTGGCTAAAATGAAAATGTAACAACGTAAATGATAAACATTTTGTCATTCTTATAATTTGGCATTCGTTTCCATGTGTTCAAAATGAATGCAATAAAAGGGGGGGGGGGGGAGAAAACAGCAGAAAAACATCCTTTTGAATATAACTTTTTCAAAACGGTAAGGCAGATTCATTTGATAACAATACTGGAACACTCATCAGCAGACCTAGGTGGCGCTTCGGTGTAGCGGCTGTTGTTGTATCTTCAGTGTAACTGATTCCACCCACATCATTTCCGGGAATGTGTATTTCTGGCCACAAGCGTTCCGATCTTTGACAAACTTGTAACAAAAGTACTAGCAGATCTAGAAAGACGATAGAAAAGCGAACACTTGACAGATAATTTTGAGGCAAGCCCGCACCTCTCTCGTTCGAGTGTCGTGTGCCACGTTTGCCTGCTCCATATTCACTAAGCACACAAGAACTTCTCTTAAGCAGCAGGCTAAACTATGACAGTGAAGAGAGTAATTCCAGCACCGACAACTTTATTCCGTTTTGGTGCCTGCTTAATAGAAAAGACAGGAGAGGACAGCGTAGCAAGAAGGCAAAAGAAAAGAGCAACAACAAAAAAGCGCAAGAAATAAAGCGTTTACCTTTTTTCCCCCACCGACTCCTCAATTGCTTCATCCTTAGAAAAACTTGACCTTCATCTCGCGCAGGAAAATTTCATATCACACACCACTTTACGGAACCCCGAAACCCATAATTGTAAAAACCCTTGGATCAATCGACGCCTCCCCAATAATGAAAGTAGAAGCGGGCGACGGTGTCCACGAACGCAGGCCGTATGTTATACCGCGCAGCGCTTGCCCGCCCGTGGAATAAGAAAGTTGGCTCGACCAATGAGCTTCGTCCGGTTTCTTTTATCGCACGGTCGTTTTCTCGGCGAGGCTCGTGCGACGTCCGAGAGCGGCCCGGTGCCACCAACCCTCCACAGCGTTAACACGCGACGTTTTGTGCAGAGTATCCTTGTAAGAACTTTCTGGTGTTGTTGCTCCGTGTCTGCTAGAGTAGAGGGGAGCAGCTTCTGGCTTGGGGTCCGCTGCGCTGGTCGGTTGGGGGTTTTGGGTGTTGGGGGCGCGATCGGCCGTAGGAGTGTCGCCGCTGTGATGTAGGCTACTTAGTCCGCTTTACGCCGATATGATGCTAGGTGGCGGTGAAGACATTTGATCGTTCCTATGACAAAAATATCGTCTGTGCCTTGTGAAGCCTCGCGAGTAGTGCTTTGGGGCTAATGCATGGGGAAAGGTAAGGACGTAAGTCGGAGACTAGCTTGACTAAGCTGAGACTAAAAGATGTACGAGATGCGTAAACGGGGACTAAAGGCGAGTCAAAGACAATTTCAGGGACTACACGGTGAAACACGCTGATGCCACATGCGAGTGTTTTAAGTCCGAACAAACAGCGAACATGGTGTTTTGCCGTGTTTCTCGTGTGACCTGCGGCTACAAGACGGGCACTTGCCCTAATATTTCCAGAGCGAGTTTTGAGTTCTTTCCATGTTTGTTGGAAGGAAAAATGTCTCTCGTTTGTCATGAGCCTTACATACCACAGTGCTCAGCCAAGTCAGTCAAGCAAGTGAACCTCCTACACATTTACATATATATATGCATTAAGAGAGTTGACTGGTCAAGACGGCGCATCGTTGTGCACACATCCCGTTAATTAGTTAGTTATTTGAGGCCTAACGCTGCGCAAGCAATTACGTCTATTTCGCGGCCAAGGGCACACATCTAAGGTTGTTTGTCATGTCGCAGTCTAGTCCCATTTCATGCATCAGACCACATGGCCCGTATGTAATAGTCGAGGTTAGGGCTTTTAGCCCCGGGTTAGAGCCTAACCTCGAACTAAACTAGCTCTAGGGTTAAATTTTTTTTGGTCGTTTTTTTTTTTTTGTTTTAAATCAAGAAGCGGGTCCATTCCAGCAAGGTGCCTAAGCCATTATAGAAGGATTTTTTTCTTCCTTTCTTCCTTTTGTATTTAATTTTGCATTTGGATTTCTTTTGTCCTAGTCTGGATTAGGTCCGTAGCCGTGGGTTAAATTAAAAACGACTTTTACATACGGGCCCTGAAGTCTGCCACTGACACCGACATTGTACGCTTCTTCCCTCTACGTAACAATAATTGTCTGATAATTGATAAGAGGTGGCTTTACTATGATGAAAAAGTCAGTGTTACAGTGTGTCACAGACAGACAGACAGACAGACAGAGGACAGAGGGGTTGACCACACTCATTTTGTTAACTCTTTGACGACGGAGCACAATTTCTGACACACGATTTCCTATAGGAGTCAAAGAGTTAACAGAGGTGAGCGAAAAATGTCGCTGCAGTCTGCATATCATCGCATAAACAACCGACGTTTGAAATGTCACGTGGCCGAAATGGAATGAACTGACAAACATTTGCAAACTGAAAGCCGCTTGTCGTATGCATTTTTAATCAGGCACATATTAGCACCCTATGATGGCATGGAGTTAAAATGACCACATTAAATATTCATGAAAATAAAGGGGACGCTATTCTGTCCATTTCGAATGGTCTTCAGCAACAGAGGGCATGAAAATGTAATGATACACGACAATGTTGCATTTGTTGTTGTTGTTGTCGTTGCTTGTATTGATCGCTGTTGCACTGTTGTCGTTTGTCTGTTTTGGTTTGCTGTTGTTGTTTCTGAAAATGTCAAACTTATCTGATGCAAATTTTAAAAATGTACAACTCTAAAAATCAGCCCGAAAAGGCACTTAAATACCGCCATTAGATGGAAAGAATCTTCATTGATCTCATCGGTTAGAAACCTCGCTATAATCTAGCTAATATGATTACTTATTACAAATTGTGCATTGAGAATGTCCATGTGTGCATTGTGTGATTATAACATATAAGTAAGGGTGGGGTGTTTGGGAGTTTAACGTCCTTTTCCACCACATAAGGGTGATACCAAAGACGGGGCAACGATGAAAAAGCCAGCACAAATATTTGGCCCCAGCCGGGATTCGAACTCACGACCCGAGCATTAGAAGTCCAACGCTCTACCATTCGGCCACCCCGGCTTCTCTAACATATAAGTAAATGAATGTGACACTGAAAGCAACAACAATAGACTGTCCATAGCCCCCCTCCCCGCGCACCCCCCTCCCCCCCTCCCCCCCCCCCCCCACCAAAGACTTAGAACTGCAATTAACTGTTCTGTCACATCTGTACACTGTATCTAATAGTAATGCATACCATTGTCAAGTGTGTTTACTGTTACTGATGTATGATGACCAACCATGAGAATGTATAATTATATTTGTGTGTGTGCCCATACCTACAAAAGGAGAAATAATTAAAAAACAAACAAACAACTAAACTTATTATAACATGAGATAGTTTAGAACAGGCTAGACGATTTCATGCCCCACTCTCATCAAATGGCAGACTGAATACTTTTCACTTTTCCTTGTTCCTGCTTGCTCTATTCCTCACAATGACTGATATTTAAACTATGCTGTCTGAGAACACACTGAAACGACGTGAAAAGAACTCGCCCGGAAAGTGATCAAGAGCGAACATCTTAACTCCTAAAAGCCCATGCAATTATACTTGAAATCTTCAGATCACTAGGAGCCACTTCAAGCCACTATTATGCAATTATACAATCAGGCCTAGCGGAGAAGGCTCACGCCTTGTGTTAAAGTGGCTTGAAGTGGTCTTATCATACAGTGGGCATGGGGTGGGCGGACTGATTTTGGCTCTTAAGAGTTATCTGATATTGTCTTTTTTTCATGTGGGCAAGCAAAAACGCGATGACACCGCCTGTGCTCATCCAATCAAATAGTGTCACCACAGAAGGCCAGCCATCCGCCCACCGTGCTGCACAGTCTTCCCCGCCAAAGACTGGACACATCGCTCGAGGATCCCCTCTCCGTCGCTCGCACAAGTGGAGCCGTGAAAGGGGCAAAGATGCTACCCATTGAACGAGCCTTTGCATAGACTGGGAATGATGTGTGAACTCCTTGGGTTTCGGCAGACGCTTAACTGCTCTTCGATCCAGAATGGGAGAGGGTTTTGTATTTAGTTCTGTTCTTTCGTCCGTGTTCGTCGTGTGATTTTTTTAGTTTTGTCGCGGGTTTGTATATGGATACTAACTGCCACAAATCGTCTGTCTGTTTGTTATAGTTGAGCATATTTATTTCTCCGTCCCCACCCCACGCTAACTGTCTTTCTCACCATCTGTTCCTCCACGCTTTTTCTTCAGCATCAGGTACTGTCGTTTCTGTTGCCTCGTAAAGGTTAATAATAGCTCTGTGTGTGTGTGTGTGTGTGTGTGTGTGTGTGTGTGTGTGTGTGTGTGTGTGTGTGTGTGTGAGAGAGAGAGAGAGAGAGACTTTATTCTTTCACCGCCACAACCACCAGGGCTACTACATGTACCACTACTACTACTACAACTACTACAACAACAACTACTACTACTAGAGAAGGGTATTTGAGAGGTTGTTGCCCTTTTCCACCACATATGGGTGACGTCAAAGCCGGGGACCCCCCCCCCCAAAAAAAAAACAAAAACAAAAAAAAACAACAACAAACAAACAAAAAAAAAACCAGCACAATATCTGGCCCCAACCGGGATTCGAACTAATAACCCAAGCATTTAGGCAGCAGCAGCAGCTGTAGTAGTAATAGTAGTAGTAGAAGAAACAGTAGTAGTAGTAGTGGGGGTGGGTGCTTGGGAGTTTAACGTCCATTTCCACCACGCAAGGGTGACATCAAAGACGGGGCAACGAGAAAAAGGCCAGCACAAATATTTGGCCCCAGCCGGGATTCGAACTCACGACCCGA
Source organism: Batillaria attramentaria (assembly GCA_018292915.2). Lineage (NCBI taxonomy): Eukaryota > Metazoa > Mollusca > Gastropoda > Batillariidae > Batillaria > Batillaria attramentaria. The sequence continues at coordinate 170,643 of JACVVK020000111.1, read as the reverse complement.
GCATTGAAAGTCCAACGCTCTACCATTCGGTCACCCCGTCTCCTCGTAGTAGCAGCAGTAGTAGCAGTAGTAGTAGTAGGAGGAGGAGGCGGTCGGTGGTCTAGTGGTTAAGAGGTTTGTCACCAATGCGAGAGGTCAGGGATTCGAGTCCCACACGGGGCAAAGAATTTTTCCTTCTCGTATGTGGCACCGTTCATTCGGGCCGATCGTCGAGGGTTCTCTCCGGGTACTCCGGCTTCCTCCCCCTCTGCTTTGGAAATGTTCAGCCCAGCAAATTTGAAAAATAAATGCAATTCTAAATTCCGAAATTTAAATAGCTGAGCTGACCCTTCGCACCACGTGATTGTAATGTGTTTATGTCCAGTGTGTGAGAGAATGCGTGTGATTCACGTGAGCGTGTGTGTTGGATTCAGTTCGCGGCGCTTTGAGCCGATTCATGAAATTGGGTAAAGCGACTATACAATCTTCTTTAGAAGTAGTAGTAGTAGTAGAAGTGGCAGTAGTAGCAGTAACAGCAGCAGCAATAGTAGTAGTAGTAGTAGTAGTAGAAGAAGAAGAAGGAAGAGAAGGAGAAGGATGAGAAGAAACGAAAGTAAAACATCAGTTTACTCCACATGCGCAGTCCCTTCACTTCGCACTCCAAGCATCCGTAGGTTTTGTTGTTGTACTTCATCATGCATGATGAAACTTTAAAAGCATCATACACCCTCTTTCCAGAGGTCACCAGACCAACGCTTTGAACTTCGAAGGCATTGCGTGAACACCCGACAGACACTAAAACATCCCTACCGCCTTTTATCACGAGTACTCAGAAATCCTTCCTCCCCTAACCAACCGGAAAAAAAAAACCCGGAGGCAAATGTGAAAGTGTGGTAACAAGGCGCCTTCTGTCAGCTGCTTGGTTTTCTTTTCATGTGATCCCAGCCTGCGGCCACCTCGCCATCTTCAAACTTCTTGTTGACTGGACGACTGCTTTCAAAATTGGACAATTTTCGGCCCCCGGTGTCTATACGTGGTTTCCTTCTGATACAGATCAAAGCTGTGACATTTTAAAGGACGTAGCCGAGCGTGTGCATAGCTGGGTTGAGGATTTTCGTGTGAGACACACTGATAGTTCGGTTAGTACCATCTTGAGATTTTTTTTGAAGGGGAAGGGGCAGCACTTAACAGTTGACTCCTTTAACTCTTGGGGTTGTTTTCAAGAAGAAAGGCAACTACATTGTAAAGTTATTTACGTTGCTGTGAAGGGTATGTAGAGGGAGAGGCGTAAATCAACCGTAAGTATAAGATCATGAAAGAAACTGCTGTTTGGGCTGACGCCAGTAACAGTCCCCAAATAACAGTCCATCACGAAATGAGTCTTCTTGTGCTATTTGTTCAGAAGAACAAATTCATTTGTTACAAGAGGACTCATTTCGTGGTCGAGGGTCACAAATAGTCAGATATAATGCATGTAACAATTTACTTTGCCTTTTGTGGTTTTTGGGTGTACGTGTAGCTCTCAGATTCTGAAAACAGTAGATAATCATGTTGGGGAGTTTTGTTATTATTTATTTGGTTATTTATTTGCTAATTCGATCAGATCATCATTTTTATTTGTTCGCTGATGCACTGGATGATGCGCTATTGGAAAAAAAAGAAAGAAAGAAAGAAGGATAGAAAGACGGAAAGAAAGAAAGAAAGAAAACAGTGAAACAAAGAAATAATGGAGGCAGCGACTCATTCATAGCTTGTGGGCAGCAACAACAAAAGACGCCTAACGAGTAACACGAATAAAATAAAATCAGTAACGGTACTATCGGATGCTATACGCATGGGGTTCATCGATATATTCATCCGTCCAAGGATCATGTGCATCTTATATGTTTGCAGCCTGAGGCAGTTCCGCCGTGAGAATAACTTCACCTGTGATTAACACACTGTCCGTTTGTACCTTGATAACCGTCCAACTCCGCCGCAGAATTGGAACAATGCATCAGACATACATGTACAGGTCATCATGTAATGCGGAGTAAAGCATCGACTTTTTCTGTTTTAGATGAGAGAGTCAAAAGGGTCCAAACACGGTTACAGGACAACAGAAAAAACAGTCGTATTCCCAAACTTTTGGCTAATTACTAAAAAAAAAAAAAAAAATGCAAGGACAGTGCTCCGTGTCTCTTGGGGTTCATGTACGTGTAGGCTGTTAAAAACAAGCGGTAATCTCAATGAGTGGTGAATACGTATAGTTTTTACGTACTTTGACTATCTATTTTAAGTTTGTTTTTTTTTCCAAACAAAAATAGAACGGGCTTTTATTTTGCTTACTGTCGGTAATTGAGAATCATGTAGCAGGAAAACTTCGCCGGATACAAAAACTGACTGGGTCGCGATTAGTTGGTTGGTTGGTTGGTTGGTTGGTTGGTGCGTATGACATCTTGCGATTTTAACGGCCTTTACTGGCACCTACGGGTGGGTGGGTGGGTGTTTGGGGGTTTAACGTCCTTTTCCACCACATACGGGTGATATCAAAGACGGGGCAACGATGAAAAAGCCAGCACAAATATTTGGCCCCAGCCGGGATACCAACTCACGACCCGAGCATTAGAAGTCCAACGCTCTACCATTCGGCCACCCCGGCTCCCCTGGCACCTACGGGCGATATCAAGGACGGGACAACAAAGAAACGGTCAGCAAATATTTTTAGCTCCCATCCGGGATTCGAACTCACGACCAGAGCATTGAAACTCCAACAGTCTACAGCTCGGCTATCCCGGCTCCCCGTGATCTCACACATGAAACCGACATGCCAGCATCACGTGGCGGAGAACCGACTCCACAAGTCTCCACCAAGTCTAGCGGTACTGATAAAGTGCACGTGACACACGAGCGAGCAGCTTCAGGCGGCAACCAGTAAAGACAAAGCCACGTTTCCTAGGCGAGAGGACAGGAGAGGCAGGGAAAAGGGCGACTGTTGACTTTCGTGACGCAGTGTTTGAGTGGCAGGACAAACAATGGCTCGCGCAGCCTTCCTGCTTGACTCAAACCCCTCCTGGCTAATTGTTAAACACTTGACACACGAACAAAGTCTCCTTGCCACGCGCAGATTAGCGTAGACTGTGGGAAAGCGGTTAATCAAAATGAAGCCAATTACGACTGAGTCGGTGTGTTGCTAGGATTTAGAAAGGGTTTGAAGCTACGCGAGTGGTTACCGCAACAGACACAAAGTGTAGACTTGTGCGCTAAGTGCTTGTAAGCCTTGGGTGATACCTATATTAAACTATACATACTCTTGAAAGTGATGGTAAACCTGTCTGCATACATGCACTTCAAGGAAAGTCGCTGATGCTAGTCCCCCCCAAGGCTCACAACATCAAAAATGGTGTGTGTGTGTGTGTGTGTGTGTGTGTGTGTGTGTGTGTGTGTGTGTGTGTGTGTGTGTGTGTGGCGTGTGCGTGTGTTTAATAACCTTACTCACTCTGCATTCATCTGACATAAACGTATGCAGAAAAAAAAAAATACGAGGACATTCGGCAAACTTGGTGGACACACTACTGTCAACAAAAAAATAATAATAATGCAATAATCAGTATGTTAAATCGTAAAGCCTAAGAGTAGTGACCTAAAGGAACACACACACACACACACACACACACACACACACACACACACACACACACACACACACACAAACGCGCGCGCACGCGCGCGGATCGACGTTGTGACAGGATGACGAACGCATCAGCATGAACAGACTAGTGTATAGTTCCCTCCCTTCCAACGCTAATCGTTTAATATAAAGGCTGCACAGCACAGATATAGATTTCAAAGAAAATGTTATACATTCCCATTAAACATAACGCTGTGCATGACATCCTAGATATGCTTTAACCCCCCCACCCCCCCCACCCCCACCCCCTCCCCCCCAATAAGAAAAAAAAATCACAAATATCCAGCAGCGAATTGCAGTATTTCACTTTTATGCAATGCTAGCAGCGACCATCTACTCCGTCATTCCTGTCGTCTGCTAGCCGCGCATGAATACGAAGTGTCCACATGCCAGCCTAATATTTGACTGTTTTCACTATTACCTGACATGGAACGTATTTATGAAGCCAACAAACAGCCTCACATTGCCCTTTTTTAATCTGCACAAATTTAAAAGGCGACAAAAAGTCTGTACTATGTTTAACCGATTCGTTACTACATGGCCCGGAAGCAATTAGTGACATGTAACCAAAACGTTGGTGTGTTGTTCTGGGTTGCTTGCAAGGTAATGCTAATGATTAAAAGTCTAAATTTTCCTTCACCAACGTTTCTCGACTAGCTGTCACAGATCAGGCAACGTGTTGGGGCGTCCGTAGTTTTGCATAAACCCGCACACTACAAATACAGGGAAAAATCATTTAATTTTCAAGGGACTGATTGGAAAGTTTCTTACACACTTTGTTTACTGCGCAGAAGTCACAAATGTGCGAGAATTAAGGAGAAAATCCCTCGCCGTTTTCCAAAATGTGTTGACAAGTTTACTCACATCCTGTCAACACAATTACCGATCCTGAAGAGTTGTAATTTACACTTTCTCCGAGTATCGACCTCCCAGAATTGACATAAGATTTGTCCGCGAGATTTTCCTTCCCGGCCAAGCAAAAAGCGCTGTATGATTCGATGCTCACAATGGTCCAGTGCCCTGGGAATAATGTGGACACTGTCAACACATTAAAAGCTGTGGAGTATTATTGATGGCATGCTGCGGTCCGAAGTGCATGTCGCTGTTTCCTGGCACACTCTGCGGCCCCTAACAGGGTTGTCACACGTTGCGATTTTGAAGGCCTACCAGCGGCAAAATGCACTCAGGGCCAATGAAATCCGCTTGTAGCGGGCACTCCCCGGAGACGCCGCAGCGACACGTGTGAATATTGCACGGTCCTATTTTTTCCTTGCCACGTCAAGCACGTCGCCGCTGACCATGCTTCGTGTATTGGAGCGCCGGGCCGGCGGTGCAGCTGGTAGCCAAAGTGTGTTGCAACGTATGACCGCAACCAACGTGCAATACACAAGCGGGTGCCTCGCAGGCATTCTACGTTTGACAAGACCTTAAGAGGGCCGTCAGACGCGGCGATTTTGCACGCCTACCAGCGGTAAAATCCACTCCCAGCCAACTCAATGGGATAGGCAGGGGCAATGATGTACGACGTCGTCGGCTCGCCAGGGAATAGAACACGGTTTTATTTTTTCCTTGCTAGCCAGTCAATCGCCGTTGACAGCGCCCTTTCGCTCTTTGTGTATTGTCCAGCGCCGGACCGGCGGCGCAGTCCGCTCGCAGCGGACGTAGCAACGTGAACAGAAAAGTCGTTCGACCAGCGTGGGAAGGCTCCGCCGCCTAGCAGCGTGTGCCGCAGGTCTTAAATGATCAGCGCGAAAGGCACATAATTATTGGAACTGTTTGTGAAGCTGATGACTTGACGTTATTGCTAACTACCACGCAAACAGACACAGAAATACACAAACACAGAAACATAAAAACAGAGAAATACACGAACACAGTAATACACAAAGAAATCAAAACACGAACTAAAGAAATAGACAAAGAAAGAAATACACAAACAAAGGAACGAACAAAATTGTTTGGTCTTGTGCACTTCATTTAGCAGTGGTTCAATATTTGTAATGCATCCAGGCTGTACTATCCTCTGCTGCAGGACCCCCCTACCCCCCCCCCCCTCCACCCATGAACTGGTCTTGCTGACATCCTACATAAACCCGAATCGGTTTGCAAGCTCGGTGACCTCTCAACAGCCGTCGTAATACCCGCAGCAGTCAAATCACTCCTTTGTTCTGTTCGAGCGGAGCATAAATATAACAGGTTCGCAATAGTGATAGTGCCACAGTATTCGAAACGCCTCTGACTGGTCTAGTAGGAATATTTCACCAGAGGCTCAGCGCCGGATTGGGATCAAATGTCTGCAAAGCTAGTTTGCAGGGGTGCGTGGGTGGGTGTTTGAGAGTTTAAATCACATTAACAGTGGAGCGAAACGAGAGCAAAATTTACTACAAACTCCTGGTCATGATGACCTTCTGTAAGCGAGGATGTGGATTCCCCGAAGACACTTGGGTAGCCATAACTAACTGACTCCCAGCAACCACACGAGATGAGCAGCCGGGATAGCCGAATGGTAGAGCGTTGAACTTCCAATGCTCGGGCCGTGAGTTCGAATCCCGGTTGTGGCAAGATAATTTTGAGCTGGCCTTTTCCTCGCTATCCCCATCTTTGATATCACATGTGGTGGCAAAACACGTTTAACTCCCAAACGCCCACCCATTCACCCATACGAGAGAATTTGCACAACAGGCGTCGGTAACAATAGCTGTTGCCACATCATCATCTTGTGTGTGTGTGTGTGTGTGTGTGTGTGTGTGTGTGTGTGTGTGTGTGTGTGTGTGTCGGGGGCAGCGGAGACCGTGTATGATGCTGCACATCATGTGTTTGTAGTTAAATGTATGTGTGAAGGAATGTTGCGTGTGTTTCTGTCTCTGTGTGAGTGAGTGCGTGTTGACTGTAAGGCGCCCTGAGCTCCTGCGGGAGGGAGGGCGTCCCTTAAATACTCATTATCATTATTATTATTATTAACATCCGACGAACGCAGAGCGTTTGTTTCCTTCATACACCACAAACTCTCCCGGAGAATAGTCAGAAATCTAATGAGAACTAGCGCGCCCACAGACAGCAGCTGGTTCTCGAGTCCCCAAACTCCCATACCTAGTCCACACATGCACGCCAAGTCAAGGGATGTTGACACAATGAACTTGATTCCTAGCGATAAGCTCCGCACATCGCGTCACAAGGGGGGTGGTTTGTGATTGTGGCCTTTCGCCATATCTTCCGTCCTAAATTGTTTTTTCTCTGAACTCCACTGGTCCGATGTTCAACATGCGTTTGGAAATCTGAAATACCACTGGAAATAGCTTGCAAAGAATCTTTCCACGTTTCACAAGTTTTATTTTGAACTCAACGTTTCAAGAATTTGTTTGATTTGAATCCAAACCAAAGACATTTGGACAACAAATGAACTAAAAAAAAAAAAGGACTGCATGGGCAAAATCAGGAATGTTAGCTGTACGAGACATGAGCGCACGACACACAGGAGAAATGCCTGTCACGTTGACACAAACCAGAATCTTCTTTTTTTTTAAATGAAATTTACAGGAAACAGCTACCTGCTGCGTGACAAGTAACTGATTAGCACGCTATCGATGTATTTACAACTTGAAACTGGTTGCTTCAGTACCCCTGCATGGTACGTGCGCCAAAGAACTGTCAGTGACATCGTGGACAACAAGCAACATCAAGGAGAATGACAGCAAGAGCAAAAATAAATACTCTACGTGTGACGATCCGAACAAAAGCCGTTCATCTGTCAATGAACCCAGAATTAGAACCAACAAGGTATTGCCTCACCACAAGGCCCCCGATCAAGGTTGTGACAACCTGTTACGGCCGTTGGCAGCCCCAACCCCTCCCCCTTCCCCCAGCACACACAGACACACACACACAGACACACACACAGACACACACACACACACACACACACACACCACCGCCCTTCCTTGCAAGACGGGGAGAAGAGTAGGCCACCAGAGACACGGAGACATTTTAACAAGAGGCAGACAAAAATTGAGGACGCCACCAACAGTGGTTTCCAGTGACTGAAGATTTCCACGACAGGCAATCGGACCAGACTCCGGACTGGCGGGAGGCAGATGGAAGAGCCGATTTGCCAACCCAAAGATCGCGTAGCACACAAGATTGTTCAATCTTGCCCATCTAATAACGTTGTCTCCCCGGCCGCTAAGGCAACGCTCACGTGCCCTATGACCTGGAACAGGAAACAAAAGGGATGCGCGAGGGGACCGTATAGATTGAAGGGGGAAATTACAAGAAAGAACGAAGATCAGTCCATCGAGCGATTCCTAATTCTTTATTCTTTACATTTTTATCTTTGAAACATTACATTTCTATGTAGTTGTTCATTTTATTCAACATTATTTATTTATTAATCCTTAATTCATTTACTATTTTCATCCAATTTTATGCTTTTATTTCTGTTTGGGTAATGGGTTTGGGACGGAGTCGAGCCTCTCAAGGCAGTGAATCCTTTTGGAT
>JACVVK020000111.1:142500-157500 GCA_018292915.2 Batillaria attramentaria | reverse complement strand
ACATCAGTTAACAGCAGTAAGTTAAAATTATAACACATCAGTTAACAGCAGTAAGTTAAAATTATGACACATCAGTTAACAGCAGTAAGTAAAAATTATTACACATCAGTTAACAGTTAACAGCAGTAAGTTAAAATTATGACACATCAGTTAACAGCAGTAAGTTAAAATTATTACACATCAGTTAACAGCAGTAAGTTAAAATTATTATACATCAGTTAACAGCAGTAAGTTAAAATTTTTACACATCAGTTAACAGCAGTGAGTTAAATTAACACAAATCGCTGTTCCGATGTAGAAAGGGGAGACCAGTGAAGCGCAAACATACACATGCATCATTTCTTTTTCTCTTCAACAGAAACAGCAGCATTTTACATGCAGTTCTACGCGTTATTAATGACTCTGCCAACACATACCCTCGCTGCCGGTTTGCTCCGTCCTCAGTATTTTTTTTTTTCCTCAGAATATTTAAAAAGAAATTAAGTGGTAAATGAAACTGCGAGATTTTGTGCGATATTGGTCATGGAAAAACTCCTGCTTCATTAATTCGCAGCAATTCCGTCCATTCCATGTGTAAAGTACATTCTTCAGGAAGAGCTGGCATAGTTCGCGTTTCGCTGGGATTGTTTCCTGCTTGGGCGAATGAAATATGGAGAGTTCACCCCCTTGCCAGCTCTCCAGCCATTCGGCACAGAACAGACGAGCTGACCCGTCACCTTTCTTCTCTTGGCGGAGGGCGGAACGTAGCCATTGCACATGCGCGTGGAAACAGGTCCGATGTTCTATGGGACTACTTTGTCGCGGCGTGGAATCAGCCAAATGATTCCAATGCCGATAGAGATTCGGCGAAAGATTCCGGAAATATTTCTGTCATACGGGCGAGCTATAAACGCGGACTAATCGATAAGTAATCGGGCGGTGATTTGCCACGACGTGCAGGGGTTCGGATGCTAATATGTGCGGATCCACAAACGCGATCCGAATCATGAATCTGGTTTGACAACCAAGATTGCGTTATCCAATCATGGGCCCAGTTACTCAACGCGGAATGACCTGCGCAGCTGCGAGGACACCCGTGCCCCGTGCACCGCGCAAAAATCGTCAGTTGCTGTTGTTACTTTTGTCAGATAGAGACCTCATTCAATAAGCAACCCATATATGCAAGTTTTTTCGCTTATTCGTAAACGGCAACTTAATGAGTGCCACTTTTCTGTGATGAACATTTCCAAGAACAGTTAAAAAAAAAATCATTGAAGCAGAAACTGCTTTTCATTTTGTTTGACTGCAATAAACAGGTAACAACAACAACAACACAAAAAATCAGCATAACACGTACCGCTTCTCAGACTGAAGCTAGATACAGATCTGAACATGACATCTCTACCGCTTACACACATCTATAATTGCTTGCGCTATTCCAAAACTCACACAAAAAGGCTGGTACAGTTGCGCTCGTGAGTGCACATGCACGATGAAAATAATCTCTCTTACTGATATGTAGAGCTCCGAATGCGTGACAACGACGTCTACTGGGCGCGCGGACTTGAGATGACACTGCCCGAAGCTCTGCCAGCCAGTGATTGACAGCAATACTGTTACGGACGCCTAGCTTTTGCTTCGCATTGAGCCGTGCGCTGGCTCACTGCCAGTCTGTGAGAAGCTGTCACTGTGCAGGCGTCTGAGGGGTACGATGCTGGACATCACCGAACCATCTCAGAATAATAATAATAATAATAGTAATAATAATATAATAATAATAATAATAATGAAGATTTGTACAGCGCCTAATCTCGGAGGAGCTCTAGGCGCTTTCCACATAGACAAACAAAGAAGGGAATAAATAATTACACGAATTATAGATGAATAATCAGTTACAGAACTACAAAGAAAGCATACATACATACATACATACATACATACATACATACATACATACATACATACATACATACATACATACATACATACATACATACATACATACATACATACATACATACATACATACATACATACATACAACAGGATTCCATTCTCTTATTGTAAACACAACACCGTGCAAAAGAGAACGCTTTGATACGGACACAATACATACAAACGTACATACATACATACATACATACATACATACATACATACATACATACATACATAGAGTCATACAGTCATACATACATAGTCATACAGTCATACAGTCAAAGCATACATGTATACAAGCACGCCTACGACCTGCGAGAATAGATATAATAATGTCGGAGAGATGGACCCGTAATGGACAAGACTATAACAGTAAACCGCACTTTGCCATGCTCTTCCGCAGTCGGCAAACACAGGAGACGCGGGCGCTGGTCGCAGAGGGAATCAACAGTCAGTACTTGATTCCTGGTAGTGATGAGATTGACTTTGTGGCTGGATGAAAACCACGTGTTGACAGCAAGCGGACATTGTCACGGCGTCGGTGCCTCTGATGTCCTTATTCCCAGTGGAGCGGCGATTGGGTTCTTGCTCTGTACGTCTGCATACATGACCGTGCCGTCCAGCGAGTTCAGGACTGTGGCGAAGGGGGACAGGCGCTGGAGGGGTGGTTAGTGGTCTGGACTGGTACTTGTCACAAAATGGATTCTCTTGAGAGGTGTATTGTGTATTCTTTTTTTTTTTTTTTTTTAACTTAATGTTATTATTTATCAGGTCTAATTGCGATTGCTTGAGGGGTGGGGTGGTGATGGAGAGGAGAGAGAGAGAGAGAGAGAGAGAGAGAGAGAGAGAGAGAGAGAGAGAGAGAGAGACTTTGACTTTGACTTTGATGCTTTATTTAACAACGGTATAAGATGTTGGTTACAATAACCATTTTTCAAACTTGCCGTTGAGAGAGAGAGAGAGAGGGAGAGAGAGAGAGAGAGAAGGGGAGGGGAGGGGAGGGGAAGGGAAGGATAAGTGATTAGTGCTTACTATTGTATGAACTGTGATGATTTGTTCTTGCACATGCAAAACCAATTTTATTCTGTTTTTATTAGATTATATTATTTATTGTATTTTATATTATTTATTGTATTTTCTCGGTCGAGCTGTGAGTCCAAAGACAATTTTCCGTTACATGTATTTAATCGACAATAAAGTATTTTTGAATTGAAAACGGGTTTTCTTCTCAAACATATAATTATCTGATGGCGTGTACACAGTTGCCTAGCCACTTTGGTGAAAATTGAAAAAGAGAATGATTTTGGTCAATTTTAGCGACTTTGGGGGTTTTTAAATTATTTTCAGGCCCTTGAACAACTAATACAACTTCTGTGAAAGTTTCAGGGCTGAGTGTAGCTTATAAACATGTTAAACACGAGCATGTAATATAACCACGCTCTACATGTATGATACCCATGTCACGCTTTACCAGCCATTTTCAACAAACATACGTCAGATTTAAACCATGCTACAGAATTTTTTTTTATACCAAAAGGAAGCTTACTTTCTACATTTTCCAGTGCTACCACTAACTCTATATGCCACAAATCCCCCTTTTTCCCGCTTTTGTGGGGTCCCTTCACATATTCACTTTAGAACTGCGGGTTTCATCACATCAGTTTGTGTACGTTGTTATATGATTACCGCCATCAAAGACCTGCACGTCACTTTTTGTACATTGTTTGCTTTCCCTCATTCCTTTCCTCGAGCAGTAAGACATTAATTTTGCGTGTTTGGTTGAATGTCTTACATAAAGAACACGAAAGGTTTAGGTTTCATTATTTTCTGTTGGTTTCTAAACACATTTATCATGACAGAGGTCACTTAGTGTATATTGAAAAACACTCACATTTCCCTTGCCATAATTTGAGGTGTTTTTTTTAGAAATAGGATAGGAATCGGGAGGGGGGGGGGGAGGAGGGCTGCACCGCGGCGACGCGTTTTGCCCGATGGAAGCAGCCCGAATTTCCCGAAAGGAATTAGAAAAAAAATGCAACAACAAAAGCGGCCAAGACTGTTCTGTTGTGTGCAGAACGGCAGACCAGACAGCCTGAGTGTGTTGAACTGGTTGCCGATGCCAATGAGGTTGCAAATGACCATCCAGAGAGTCTCGGGGACGTGCAACCCTTGTCTGTCCGTGCCGTTCTGTAATTCTGTTTGCATGGAAATGCTGCTGCTGGCTGGCTGGCTGGCTGGGAGGGCGAGTACGTGGACAACACTCATGCCTTCCGACAGCGGAGAAATGGGGAAACGGGGTGACAAGGATGGCAACGGACACTGTACTGGGATTGTAGATCAGCTGGACTGGCGAGACATTGCAGTGGTTTGAAATAAGCAGAACAACAACAACAACAACGACAAGGAAACAGTATTCTTTGTAACAAGCGTCTTAGTTAAAGAAAAACTTTTCTGAACGTAAAAGTTTATTTTCCCCCAGTACTTAGATCTCCGTATTCCATCCACAGGTGCGTGATCACATTGTCCTGGTGACACTCGTATGGAGTCCCCGAACACGCATGGGTAGCCCTGACTAGTAATGACACGTACAGTTAGCCTGTCTTTCGGCAGAACACGCGGGGTGTACTCCCCAGCTTGAAGTGCTCCGGGTCTAAGAAGCTTGAGTCTGGAAGTGCCTCGGTTCAATGTAGCTCAAAGCTAGAAGTGACCCGGGTCTAAGCAGCTTGAGGCTGGAAGTGCCCCGGGTCAATGTAGCTTGAGGCTACGTGCCCCTGGTGTAACCACCTTGAGGATGAAAGTGCCCCGGGTTGATGTAGCATTCTGCTCAAAGTATCAGGGAGTCAGACGAGCCGGGGAGTACAGTTACATAGCTTATTACACCGGGCAAGTGTCGGTGCTCCGAAGTAGGAAGTGACTGGTTGCTCAGTTGGTTGGTTGTGGGTGCACAGGTTGGAAAGGGGGTGAGGAGGGGGTGGGGTGGGGGCTACAACTACCCTAACTGAACAGTTCAGCTAATCACCCAGTCAGACTGCCAGGCCGATCACATTTGATGTAACCACTGATGACTGTAACAAGCAAGTTACACGAAAAGGAAGAACAGGACAAGTGAAACAAATAGTATCAGTTCACACAGCCAGAAGAAACGGGAAACGTTAGCAGTATGCACGACTGTTCAACTCCCACCTAGACTAGAGTTCAAACTCACACTGTACTTGTCACACGAGTTTCAAGAGCAGTGGGCCAACATACTGAGCGAGCGAGCGAGTCACGGGGAACAAGACCGAGCCGCCGGACGAAACAACGAGCAAGCCAGGGGAGCATACTGCTTCTTTGCCAAGCTTAGACTCCCGAGTGCAGTCCCCTTTCGCGGAAAGCACTAACTTTCTCCTTCCTTTACCTGAAGGACTCTGTCAGTGCCCCAGAGAGTGTCTCAAGCTAGCAACAATATCTAGCGAGTGAATGTTCTTTGCTCAGTAAGATTCAACCCGACGTTTTGTTGTTGTTTCCTTCACTTTCGGGGGATTTCCTCATCATACGAGTATCTTATCATGGCTGACAGATCTATAAAAGACAACAGGCACCAATCATAATGGCGACCATACCCCTGACCTTGGTAGTAGTGGATATAAGTATTTGATCTGATTGCTCGCCTCATTGTGATCTATCGCCATGGCAAAGATAGGATAATTTATACATGCCATCTGGGTTCGGATATACCCTGGTTACTAGTACGAAAAAAAAAATTCCACAAAAATGGCCGCCATGAACATGACCTAGAAGCCAGTGACGTGTTTTTGAAAAAAAGACAGTTTGTCTCATCGAGATCCATCACATTGCTAAATATAACTGAAATCCGTTGAACTGGTTTTGAGATATCAAAGTCTAAAAAATCCCGGGTAGACTTATAGAATTTGACCTTGACCTTACAGCCATCGGCGCAATTCGTGGCTCGACACTTCCCTTCATTACTCATTAGGGTCTATTGTCTTGCGTACCGTGGTTGAAACCAGTTCCGTATATTTTCAGATATTGCCATCGACAAAAAATACACACCTGAACCGACGGACGGGACTATGACCTTGACCTTGAATCCGGTCACTCGATTCTTACTTGTAAACTTTATTTTTATCACATCAGTGCTACCGTCATGCAAAATTTGATTGAGATTTATGCAATAGTTCGTAAGATATTGACGTATATTTGACGTATATCAAATACAGCAGCAATATCTAACGGCGAAAGTAATGGTCATGATTTCAAAAAAAGCAACATTCTGATTTGGTTGAACTTTTAGCATGTCAATAATGTGTTTCCTTGTCTAAAAATTACAGCATACGTTCTACGGATATCCGCAAACACGCATACTCTATGCCTACCCTGAATGGCCGAACAGTAGGACTCACATAGAAAAGGCAAGATAAACGGTCGTTTTTAACGGTGATGTCAGCGCACGAAAACTTCCAAATGACCACCACTGCATTAGGGGCATGTGCACTACTGATGTCTGTAATAAATATGTGTAAGTTGATTTAGCCCACGTTGTTTTCCAACTACACCAGACAACTGGCCAAGTCAATGTGGGATGTCGCAACAGGAAACGAGTGATAAGCAGATGTAACAATAACGGTGAAAAGAGAATGCTTTGACCGACAACACAAAAGGAACAGGTCGTACAAATAATGGAGAACTGGGCTCTCTCTCTCTCTCTCTCTCTCTCTCTCTCTCTCTCTCTCTCCAGACAAAAGTGCTTGGGTAGAAGTGTGTGTGTGTGTGTGTGTGTGTGTGTGTGTGTGTGTGTGTGTGTGTGTGTGTGTGTGTGTGCGTGTGTGTGTCTCTCTCTCTCCAGACAAAAGTGCTTGGGTAGAAGTGTGTGTGTGTGTGTGTGTGTGTGTGCGTGCGTGCGTGCGTGCGTGCGTGCGTGGTGTGTGGTGTGTGTGTGTGTGTGTGTGTGTGTGTGTGTTGTGTGTGTGTGTGTGTGTGTGTGTGTGTCTCTCTCTCTCCAGACAAAAGTGCTTGGGTAGAAGTGTGTGTGTGTGTGTGTGTGTGTGTGCGTGCGTGCGTGCGTGCGTGTGTGTGTGTGTGTGTGTGTGTGTGTGTGTGTGTGTCTGTGTGTGTGTCTGTGTCTGTGTATGTGTCTGTGTGTGTGTGTGTGTTGGCGGCCGAAGCAAAAGGAAGTTGCTTATCTTGCACTTGTAACGGGAACTATTGGGGGGGGGGGGGGGTTCTATCAACACAGAATGCTTTTAACTTTGGGCACTGTCGTCAAGGGAAACGGGTAAACATAATAAAGCATACGGACGAAGGACGGAGCGGTATGATGTCAAACACTGCGATAGTGTCTGTAAGCACACGCGGATCTGTTATCTCAATCCTACCTTGCACAGTCATGAATTATGAATGAAAGTACAATAATAATAAAAAATAATAATAAAATAAAAAATGTGTGTTGTCGTAAAGGAGCAATATGAAAATTTCAAGGTACATTAAATTTTAAAAACTCCCCCCCCCCTCCCCCCCAAAAAAAATAAATAAATAAAATAAATAAATAAATAAATAAATAAATAAATAATAAAAAATAAATAAGTAAAAATCTGGGCAATCGAACAGCACAACTGAGATATCAGTCCTTCCAACATCGCTTGGCCTTCAGGTTAAGAGATTTCGTCTCGATTTCTTAATTTACAGACCTGTGCCCAGTTAGCGAATCGAATAACACTGTATTTGTATACACATAATTTTATGTTTATTTTTGATTGTATTTCCGCGCGCACAAAGAATCTCCGATCTTATGCATAAACAGGAATTAGACTTGTCTCGAACTTAGCTCCAACCCAGCTCAGATTTGTTTTTATTACATTGGCAATGCATGTAGGGAAATCGTCGCAGACTTGCCCTCGTCTCCGCCCATGCGTCTCGTACAATTCTCTTAGTCTCAGCTTAGTCAGGATAGTGTCTTCCTGACGTCCTAGTTTGTCTCCATGCTTTGGACCCCTTGCGTTTTACGTCACAAGATTAACTCAATTCCTACCGAGTGAGTTTAAGTTCCGTTGAGGTTGTGCGCACGTGGTCTCACAAAATAAATCATAATTTATTTCTGTACGGAGTTAAATTTTGGCGTCGTTGGAGTCTTGCACATTCATAGTACTCACGTTTGTGTTTCAAGTGTCTTTCTATTTCTGAAATTCCTGGAACATGAGAACGACTTCACTCTCTGCTGGTTTCGCCATGTATGCTGATGAGGGGACGCGACTCTGTTGCAGACCCTGGACTCACTCTTTGTTCTGCGACAGAGCATAATGTGAGGCCAAAGAGGATTTTCTGTTTTTATGGTCTCTCTCTTAAACAGACGATAAAGTATTTTGAATTGAATTGAATTCTTGGTTCGGAAATCTAAGCGTTCATGGAATCTCAGTTTCACTTGTAACACTGCACTCACCGCCACACAGGCTTTCCCCCTTCCTTTTTTTGTCAATATCTGTCTCAAAACTATCATCCAAATCGTCATATCTTTTACCAGACCCTTCCTCACTACCCATGCCTCTAAACACTTAAACGGTGGCTTCAGCAACCGTCTGTGTTTGCTTTCTCTCCAACGAACAGACTCCAAAAACTCCAGATCTACCAAACACAGGATATAGGCAAAGCGCTCTCCTTTGCAAAAGAACCACTGTTATTATCTATCCGTTTGATCCTCTAGCTATTCTGCCATTCCAACCATTTTCCCCAAAAAGAAAAACACAGATGAAAAGACGTGTGGGATATTGTACGAGAATTCAGAAACTCGATCTCGCCCTTAATGGCTTTTTGGTTCTTAAAAGGATTTTAACTCAGCGTTGGAGAGGCTAAAACTAGGACAAAGAAGCGATATTATAGATGAAAAATATGCCTTTTATTCCTCTTAATCTTGACCACATGCTGTTATGGCAGTCGATAAATTAATGGTGAGGTCCGCTTACATTTCCGGGTCACCCGGTAATGTAAAGGCAGAAATGGAGAGGTTAAACGGTCGATTGCATGTGGTTTGAATGTTAACCCTTTCATTGCCATAGAGTTTTTAGTCAGCGCGAACCCAAACTTCACACCACCACCACCACCACCACCACCACTGACTACTACTACTACTACTACTGACTATTGTATAGGCGCTTTACTCAATTTCATGAATCGGCTCAAAGCGCCGCGAACTGAACCCAACACGCACGCTCACGTGAATCACACGCATTCTCTCATACACTGGACATAAACACATTACAATCGCGTGGTGCGAAGGGTCAGCTCAGCTATTTAAATTTCGGAATTTAGATTTGCATTTATTTTTCAAATTTGGTGGGCTGAACAGTTTCAAAGCAGAGGGGGGAGAAAGCCGGAGTACCCGACAGAACCCCCGACGATCGGCCCGAATGAATGGTGCCACATACGAGAAGGAAAAGTCTTTGCCCCGAGTGGCACTTGAACCCCTGGCCTCTCGCATTGGTGACAAGTCTCTTAACCACTAGACCACCGACCGCCCCCTTCCTCCTCCTCCTCCTCCTACTACTACCACCACCACCACTACTACCTCTAGGATAACCTCCTACTGCTGCAACTTCCGTACCACTACTACTACCACTAAAATATCCTCCTTCTGCAACTGCAACAACCAGTACCACTACAACTAAAAATTTTAACTGCCTACTCTTGCAACTACTACTACAACTACTACTACCACTACACTAGCCTCCTCCTCCTCCTGCTGCAACTACTACTACTCCTACTACTACTACTTCTACAACTACGATATTTTGCTACAACTATTTCTATGCTGTGAGCAGAGCAGAGCAAAGGAAAACAATGCAAGCCACAGTATCAGACCCTAATGAACGATTTATGAATACATTTTGCGCAATGCTTAAATAAAGGATGAAAAAAGGTAGGGTCGGGTATGGAATTCCACGTTATCCGTCCCTTCCATACTGGTAACACAGACCTGACGTTTAGCACCAATACCCCCTACCCTGCCCTACCCTGCCCTACCCTACCCTACCCTACCCTGCCATATCATCAGAGAGCCTATATTGGTATGTGGGTGGGTGTTTTAGGGGTTTAACGTCCTTTTCCACCACATAGGGTGATATCAAAGACGGGGCAACGATGAAAAAGCCAGCACAAATATTTGGCCCCAGCCGGGATCGAACTCACGACCCGAGCATTAGAAATCCAACGCTCTACCATTCGACCACCCCGGCTCCCCGCCTATATTGGTATGTAGTCTCTCTGATATCATACAGTACTATACCATTTTATACTGTATCATACATGCATGGTAAAAGCTCGTTTACCCACAAAAAAATTACCTTGCCTGTGGGTCAAAACCAAGCACACTTAAAAGCAAACACTTCGAAACTGCTTCGAATTCCTGCAGAATAAAAGCACCCGAGACTTTCGTGTGTTGCATTACCACTAGACAAGGGCTGTGTACATTTTCTGGTTCGGATTTTGTGTGTGTGGTTTTTTTTTTTTTAAGATTGATTCTTGTTACAATGTTGACATTTTGCTCAAAGTCAAACACACAAAAGTTTACCCGGGCCACTTGCGAGTGAAGGTCAGCTTGCCTACTTCCTGTGCACGTGATCAAGGGAAGATGGTGGTGGAGGGGATGGGGTGTGTGGATGTTTTCGTCTGTTGCTCAGGGCGATGGTGATTTCTTTGAGAGACAAGAGGTCCTGGAAAATGGCCTGCGCAAAGGTTAAACACGGGCTAATTCCATTTTCGCTATGCCAAATCTTCTTTTGGAACAAGTTTCGGTCGTTTTGGGGTGAGCGGTGGTCTAATAGATAGCGCGTCGGATTTAGCCGCAACGCTACTGAACGGCCGTCACCACTGTCATGGCGATGAAGCGTGGGTTCGAGCCCAGGTCGAGCTTGTGATATGTGATACTGGTTTTTCCTGGCTGCCGGGCTGCTCATCGGCGGTTTCTCTCCGGGTTATCCGGCTTTCCTCCGCCAGGAAAATTGTAAAAAATATAGGATAGGTATTGGGTGGCGCTGCACCGCGGCGACACGCTTCTCCCGGGAGGGGGGGGGGGCAGCCCGAATTTCCCGAAAGGGATATAATAAAGTAGTAAAAAAAAAGAAGAAAAAAAGTGCGCCTCTACGCTCGAAATACTCTATCTCGATGATTAGTACAGCTCTTAATGCGATACAATGTTGTTCACAATTTGCGCGAGCGGTCGAACATTCAAATTCTGTTGTTACACTGCTGGAGGGCTCACTGTGGTCGCCGCGTCATCTAGTTGGCTTTTGTTGGCTCAGTGCCTGCATTACAGACGCTGTCACTGTCCAGGTGTAAGTGGTGTGATGATAGATACCACGGAAACAGCTCAGAAGGAGCCGTGAGCATACAGACGGTAGCATTAGCCCGTTTAAAGGGGCAGTCTCTATGATTGTTATGCTCACTGATTGTTCTGAGCTGTTTTCGCGGTACCTTTTATCACGCCCCCTACGCACCTGCACAGTGACAGCGTTGCAAATGCTGGCGCTGAGCCAACAGAAGCTTACTCACTACGCGTAGGGCGGATACGCTAAGCGAGATTGCCGTTTACGACAGTCGTAGAATTTGAATGTTCGATCGCTCGCGCAAAGTGTAAACAACTGTACAAATCGTGAAGATTGAATATCTCACGAGGTACGTTGTGTTTCCCATAATTGCAAGTACATGTAGTCCGATTCATCTGACTCAGGAGGCCTGAGTCGGATTCCTACATTCAGAAATGCTGTTTGGAGCACTGAGGGGCGGCGGGGATTTTGACTGTGTGTCGGTTTGGGTGGCAAACTGGGTTGGAATCAAAGGTGTGGCAACTATACGATCATACCGTGAAACCTCAACCATTACAATTACCGAACGACGTCACTGTCCCATGACAGGTCCGCAAAGACTGAAATAATAGGGAAATTCGAGACACCGAAGGGGAACTGTACTGTTTACTGATGGCGGCTGGTACAAATTTTCAACACAAGATCGTAAATCAACGCTTGAAGCACTCATTTACCCGCGCGTAAACAACTTTTCAACACTAAGATGTATTCCTTTTCAGGTTCTACTTTGTTTTAGTTTTGCTTTGTTGCTCCCTGCTGCACGAACTTGAATGCGCCACGGACAGAAGATATTCAACCGTGTTTTCACAATAGTGTGCTACAAACTCGACAGGGTTTGCAGTAGATGAACCACATTGGGAGCTGTCCGCGAACCCAATTAACCAGAGAGGTATGTAGTCTCTCTGAATTAACCCAATGTGAAGGACAAGTCTTTTATAGCTGTTGATGTTTCTACTGCACTTTTCAAACGTAGTTCTAGCACTCTTGTTCTATGGTAACGTTTGAGCCGGCGTGGCTTTATTGCCCTTCTGATAATTATTTGAGCCAAGCACGCACGTTCTGCGTTTACCGGCTATGAAAACACAAAAACACATTCAGAACAGTGACTGGCTATAAATCAATACACTGAATGCACTGACAGCACATTGACTCCTGGCGTTTGTGTGTGTCCAGTTACCCAGAGACTGGCTACGGTTGAGTTAAGATTTAAGACTCAGTCATTCATTTCAAAAAATTCTTCTGAGTCCGGGCCTTTTCATGCGAACACTTGGCCCGTCTTGACAATGGCTGTCTGCAGTGCAGACCTTCGCTCGGGAAGCGCTAGCTCGGCCTTGCCTCAGGCTTGGGTTTTTTTTTTTTTTTTTTAAAGATACAACTATATAGCGTGTCTACAGTTTAAAAACATTGCGTGGTGCTCGGAGAGCCCGGATAGCCGAATGGTAGAGCGTTGAACTGTCAATGCTCTGGTCGTGAGTTCGAATCCTGGCTGAGGCCAAAAATTGTGCTGGCTTGTTTTTCTCGTTGCCTTGTCTTTGATATCACCCATACGCGGTGGAAAAGGACGTTAAACTCCCTCCCCCCCCCACACCCTCCTGCGTGATGCTCGCTGCACAACTTGCAGAAAATAAGATATAAGACCAGAACTAGTGCCGGGAAGGCATTTTTGTTTCATAACGTCGGGACGGTCGGTGGTCTAATGGTTAAGAGACTTGTCACCAATGCGAGAGGTCAGGGGTTCGAGTCCCACTCGGGGCAAAGAATTGTTTCTTCTCGTATGTGGCACCGTTCAATCGGGCCGATTGTCGGGGTTCTCTCCGGGTACTCCGGCTTTCTCCCCCTCTGCTTTGGAAATGTTCAGCCCGCCAAATTTGAAAAGTAAATGCAATTCTAAATTCCCAAATTTAAATAGCTGAGCTGACCCTTCGCACCATGTGATTATAATGTGTTCATGTCCAGTGTGTGAGAGAATGCGTGTGATTCACGTGAGCGTGCGTGTTGGGTTCAGTTCGCGGCGCTTTGAGCCGATTCATGAAATTGAGCAAAGCGCCTATACATTACTCATTATTATTCTTATTATAAGATAGTGATGATAGTTGACGTTACGGTGGTGGTGGTGGTGATGATGGTTAAGTCAGCTGTCATTTTCGTAACAAAGCAGATAAGAGAAGGCCCGAAAACATCATCGGCAAATAAAATACAATACAAACCATACCAAGCCCATCCTAACCCTCAACGCAACGCAACGCAACGCAACGCAACACAACGCAACACAACACAACGAAACACAACACAACACAACGCAACACAATACAACCTGACAACAACAACAACAACCCCTCTGAGAACCAAGTTCCCCGGTCGGCATAACAGAACTAGATAAGAAAATATTGATTTGTCAACGTACCGGAGACAATTTGAAGGTAAATGCTGTCATTCCACTGCCACTGAAAATGATCGTGATAGTATGACGCAATTAATGCCGAAGAGTGCAGCAAATCGGACTGAGTTCCGATCAAAGGCAAAAGGAGAAATGACATATGACATCAGGTCAACAGGGGAAAAGTAAGACTGTGCCTTCTCTCATAGCGGGGAAAAATCGAAATACAGACAATAACTTCTTGTTTTGATGACACTTGTGAAATAAAATAAAATAAAATAAAATAAAATAAAATAAAATAATCTTTCTGGACTAGATCTAAGCAAAATTGTATTCTCTGCTTGAAGAGGAATCTAAGGAAAACGGTTCTAGAACAAAAGAATATGCGATACTAACACTAGCAGTATACAGTTTAACCATTTGAGTATTTTTCCTTTTTAATTAAAAAAAAAATGTTGAAAAACCCAGAAGCAAAGCCGTGTGCCTGTACGTTAGAAACTATGTATTCATTTAACTCTTTGACGACGGAGCGCAATTTCTGACACACGATTTTCTGTCGCAATTTCTGACACACGATTTCCTATTGGAAATCGTGTGTCAGAAATTGCGCTCCGTCGTCAAAGAGTTAATTAACACACTGCCATACACAATAAAATAATATATATATATGAGCGTATCTGTGTCCGACCAGCCAAGAGGTTAAAACTGACAAACACAGCTACCGATAATACAAAGGAGAGAAAGATCCGTGCGTTTCCGCTGCCTCTCAGTGTAGAACATTTCTCATCGACCCGACACTGACGTCACAATTCTTCCTTGCCGCGAGAACGTCTGTCAGTCTCAGCAGCGACCAGGCTCGGGCCGCTGGGCGTTGCATCGTATCCCGGGTGTTATTGAAAATTATTTCACCTCTCAAGTCACTCACAGTTCGAAAGGTAATGCTGCGCAATGGCCACGGGTTGGAATGTTTCCCCTGCTTTCAAGTTGTTGGCATTGTGTCTGTGCCAGAGTGCGGTTGGCCAAGAAGTGTCCGTTACTAACTGGGTTGTTAAAACTGGGGTGAACCCGTCTGGTTACGAGCACGCTGTTTCAAGCCGATCAAAGGTAATGATTGTTTTTCTTAGTGAAATGACAGTGGCAATGACAATAAGCCTTATTTTGCAACGGTAAAGGTTTTGGCAGAAATACCATGTTCGAACTTGCCGTTGCTAAACTACGAGAATATTAATACAATTTTGTGAACCTGATTTCATGTATTTTCATTTATTTGTAAAGACAGAGTGGTGATTGCCCCTTACTGATTGTGTCGATTAATTTACTAAAACGAAATCATGGGTAATAAATAAAATACAC
>JACVVK020000111.1:32500-140000 GCA_018292915.2 Batillaria attramentaria | reverse complement strand
CTAGAAACACTAAAAGGTAAAGGCTAATATGACAAATTGTATGCCTGGCACGAAAGGGGTAAATCTAATAGTAAGAGAGAGAGAGAGAGAGAGAGAGAGAGAGGGGGGGGGGGGGGGGGGGGGGGGTGGGGTAAGTGCAGGTTTGGGAGTTTAACGTCCTTTTCCACCACGTATGAGAGAGAGAGGGTGGGTGAGGGGTGGGTGTTTAACGTCCTTTTCCACCACATAAGAGAGACACACAGAAAGAGAGAGAGAGAGAGGGGGGGGGGGAGTGGGTTGGATGGGTGTTTGGGAGTTTAACGTCCTTTTCCACCACGTATGGGGAGGGGGGATTCTGCTTTTGTGGATTTTCATTTGACACATCTTTCAGCGTCATTTTATATTTTGTCTTCTCTTACAAGTTTATAAACATATACTGCATAGCATTAGGAACACTATAACCACGATAATGACAAACACGAAATGAGCATTCAGTTTATACGAAAAGCACAAGAAGAGGCGGTCACATAAATGACCATAGCAACGAAAATTATTGACAGAGCTACCCAACTGAGAGTCACGAGTGACGTAATTTTCAGTGTCACTCGTCATATTATTACGTAAATATTGGTTTCGCTTTGCGTTTCTGCCAGTGACGTTCATTTATCTCAGTTTCGGAAAACGTCTTTCAACGAATTGATACGTGTATATTCAAATTTCAGCGATCAGTTGTCCATTGTTCACTCTGGGCGCCGCAGACGTGGTATGGCGCAAGAACCTTACGTCATTAGAGGGTGACGTCATATGCCATGACACCTTCATGTGGCGTCATGACGATCCAGTGATAAGGTGTCTGCCCAGTGGTGTTTGGGACCCACCTGATACAGACTGCATTCAGCACCAGTGGACCAACGTAAGCTTCAGTGCAAAACTAACTGAGTTAAGTTATAGGGGACGAAATTGTAAGTGGAATCCTCGATAGCGCCTTGGTACTTGGGAATGACAGGCACGGCCATAGTGTAACTAGGACTGACCAAATTACAAACACTGTGCCAAACTGAGGCTAGAATGAGATACTACAACACTCTGTCGCAGTCGACAGCTTCTCTGAGTTACTAAAATCTTGCGGAGTATATGTTATCGGAATCCGGTTGGACTGTGAAAAGATGCTAATGACATCATCTCGCTAAGAATCGTTCGTCAACATACTGAGGATGGTGGACAGGATCGCGCGCGCGCGCGCGCGCGCACACACACACACACACACACACACACACACACACACACACACACACACACACACACACACATTCCAGGTCACCGCAACCTGTAAGGCATGTGACAGGAAATTTTCTACTTACAATTTCACCTTGACCGCTCCTTCTGTCAGGACTTGCATCACCGTCTATCACATAGTAAAGTTTGTGGTTTTGTCTCTTGTTCCTTGCTTTAGGTACTCCACAAAGCACACGCTGTCAGATTTGCACAAAGCACATGGCCCCCAACACACACAAACTTCACCGGTCCACGTACTATTTCACTAGTCAAGGTTAAAGCTTGTTTATTAGCACGTGCAATATGTCTCTTTCGTGTTGGTGCTGCAGATGTATGGTTGTTCACATTGGTTATAACTGCATGAAATTTTTTTCTTCTCCTGATTGTTTTCAACCACACAAGAGTGACATCAAAGACAGGGCAACGAGGAAAAGGCCAAAATTTTCTGGCTGCTGATCGGGATTCGAACTCACAAGCTACCCCTAGGGTGTGCGGGGAGCCGGGATAGTCGAATGGTAGAGCGTTGGACTCTCAATACTCGGGTCGTGAGTTCGAATCCCCGCAGGGGCCAGACATTTGTGTTGGCCTTTTTGTCGTTGTCCCGTTGTCCCGTCTTTGATATCACCCTTACGTGGCAGAAAAGGACGTTAAACTCCCAAACACGCACCCCACCCACCCCAGGGTGTGCTGCGGACTTTGGGTGGCTGTTTGGACGTAATTGCACTGACTGAATTTATTGCAAAGCGTGAAAACACCACTCGATACTGACACTGTTTACTGTAACTTCCCTTGCATGAAGTGTCATGCGAATTTTAAAATTCCACCTAGTCGTCTTTGAACAATCGCATCTCAACACTGAGTCCATAAACGAAATTCCGTGTTTTGTGAGGACGTCAAAACCATATAATCAAGCTAGATTTTTGTGACAAATTCAGAAACTTTGCTTGATTTTGTTGTTGTTGCTAAGTTATGCATGTTTTTGTGACTGGTCCTTGACTTTTTTTTATAATGTGTTCCAATACACGTGAAAGATGAGTGTCATAATTCAAAACATAAAAATGAAGATCGACTGAGAGAAGTGATAATCGATTTCCATTTCTTTTAATTTTGTTGTTGTTGTTGTTGTATTGTTGAGATTTGTTTTAAAGCCATTGATTGATTGTATCGATACTTTTCTCAGCCAATCATTGATGGTTTTGCACTACCGAGGAACATGACAGCAGGCTGGCAAAGCTGCATTTGGGCAACACCCACAAGCCAAACGTAAGTCAGCACCAAAGTCTTCATTACAGCGACAATATATTGCACTCGGTCATCCGGTCACCAAAACTTTTCTTAATTTTTTTTATGGATTTTGTTTTTTAAATAGATGTTTGGAAATTTGTGGCCTAACTTTAAATCAACCATGGATATGATTTTGAGATAGCTGACGACCTCGGCATAAGCCGATATGGGCGAAAACTTGAGGTGACAAAAATGAGCCGAACATACACCTCCCGAGAACCTCAAGCGACAATGATGTCAAATGTAATCTAGTCCAGTGATTGGCGTGTACTCCCGAGAAAGAAGAAAGGGGGGGGGGGGGGGATGTTAATGAAGGGAGACAACTAGAAACAAATATTAAGCAAGCAAAATCAGGTGTATTGTCCCTTAGTATGGCTCATTTGGTATAGTTCGCCCGTTAGGGGGTGCAAATATATACCAGTCATGCGCAGGAGGGGCAAATAAACTCCAGTCGTCCACTAACGGGGGCGACCGTATCCCAGCTACGCGGAAGGGAGTGCAAATATACTCCGGGGTCTGGCGAGGTGAAGTCACGTGGCCGCTGACTTCGTTCTACGACTTTACTTTATGCGAAATATCCACGGAATTGATTGGTATACTTTTGCACCCCCTAACGGGCGAACTATACCAACTGAGCCACAGTATGTTGTTTCCACGCGCGACAGTAATCTACGATTAAGAAAAAGAAGACAACGAAATTTACGGTGTTGATGTGTGTGTGTGTGTGTGTGTGTGTGTGTGTGTGTGTGTGTGTGTGTGTGTGTGTGTGTGTGTGTGTGTGTGTGTGTGTGTGTGTGTCTTTTATTGCCCATTTCCATGCAGCTTCCACGTCGGTATTGCTGACAAAGCGGGAGTTGCTATTTTCCAAGTGGATGTCGACATCAGCATGAGCGAAATCAAAGCTTTTGTGGACGATCCGGGCAACACGCAAGTGGTGAACTCAGGACTACCTTTTCCATTCGCAGTAAACACACAGCCTAACATCAGCATGAGCGTTGACTCCAGCAACACCTACACGGTAAATTGCAACAACAACAACAACAACAGAAACAATAATAATAATAATACCGGTCTCCGTAGTGTAGTGGTTAGCACTTCGGACCATGGACCGGGAAACCCAGGTTCGAGTCTCAGCCTAGCCAAGCGGGATGTTTCCTACCTACGTCGGCTCCAACCCAGAGCGAGTGTGCTATTGGTCGAATGGGGATGCTGTTGTCACACAGCCGAGATTCACCCACTTCACAGGTGCGACTTTGGAGGTGTTTCTCTTGTTACGACACATCAGATGATGTGAATGATTACACGGCCGGCACCACAGGTGCCGTAGTTCCCGGGCCTGGTTAACGCCGGGATATTTATGACAGGAAGCGTGGAATGCGGCCCTGTCAAGCAGTCCCAATCCAGATGGACCTCCATGGCATCATCATCCCAGCATCCTCATTGTCAGCATCAAGCATAATACAAATTGCCCCAGCTTCCGAGCCTACCGTGGATTCGATCCCATGGCCTGGGAGGAACACCACTGTAGCTGGCAAAGAGTTAGGGAAAAAACATAACAATAATGATATTAATAATGTGTACTCTATGGGCGGTTTACCCAGGTGCTCGGCGCAAAGCACTCATTTGTTCAATGCCAACCTTAGTCTTGTGGTTAAAATTATACCACCATGGGTTTGGGTTGCAGGACGGCGGTGCAGTGGTAACATCTTCTGCCATCAGTGCGAGGAGAATGGGTTCGGGTCCTACTTGGGGCAAAGAAGCTTTCAGCTGACGTACGTGGCACCGTTCATTCGGGCCGATCGTCGGGTGTTCTCTGCGGGTACTCCGTATTTAGGCAACGATCAGTCCACAAAATTTGAAAATTAATGCAATTCTAAATTCTAAAACTCAAACTACTGACCCTTCGCGACACGTGATTGTAATGCGTTCACGTCCAGGGTGTGAGAGAATGCATGTGATTCACGTGAGCGAGCGTGTTGGGTTCAGTCCGCGGCGCTTTCAGCCAGCTGGTACATGTATCCACGAGATGGGTAAAGCGCCAATACAATGCACAGCTGTGTTATGTGTGTTCAGTATTTGGCTTGCTGAGTAGTAGCCAGTAAAAAAAAAAAAAAAATTATCCATTGTCATTGTCGTTTCCCTTGTCATTGCAGGTGAAGGTGGACGGGGTAGTGCACGTTCAGATGACGTCCTCTCAGGAAATGGAAGCTGCTGATAGCGTCTACTGCGTCGACAGCATTCGAGTCGACTATATAGATGTTTGGTGCAACTAGCTATGGTCACTGGTTTAATCCTCCAACCAGTTCCGTCACCACTAAAATCCTGTGGGATTCAGGTGGTTTAGAAGGACACCTAGTGTGTAGGGTTTTTTTTTTTTTTTGTCGAGAGCTAAATAGACGACTCCACTCGTGTCAACCAAAAGGGGCGAGCCCCCAGAATTTAGCCAATCGCGTGCCGTGGCAGAATGAGCACAACGCATGGTATGGTCTGGCAAACTTTCGTGCAAGACGCTACGAGGGAACAGGGTGGGTGGGTGCTTTGGAGTTTCACGTCCTTTTCCGCCGCGCATGGGACAAAGACGGGGCAACCAGAAAAAGGCACAAAGAGGGAAGAGCATGTCATTTGATTTGACTGAAACATGGAAAGAAAGCAGTAAGTTCACTGACGTGTGAATGTCTTTCACCTTCAAATCTCCCCCTTTTCCACAAAATGACATCATGGACGTAGTGTGTTATGCCAATATACAGCTGCGAAAAAGTACCGGGCTTTGGCCTCGGGGCTTTCCGAGTGGAGTCGTCTGTTAACATGTACCCCAGACGCCTGTAGCCACACCCAATGATTTAAAACGAATCCTCCTTGGCAACCGCACGCAGCGCAGGCTTCTTTTTTTTTACCTTCTGGTCTCTCTGTCAGACACAAACTCCGACACGCTTAGCAACGGGTGTGGGTTAGCTTGTCGGAGTATTCGCTCCGTTTGATTGGTTAGCATGACCTGTCAATCAGTAACTGGCTACATGTCAATTACAGCAAGACAAACTCTTTATCTTTATGACAGATTTCTGAATTACTTGAAGAACTGGAGCCACATCATTCGAACTTGTTTGATAAGGTTCAGGTTTGGCGTTTCACCGCTAAAAGTTCATAATCTGCGTTATGCTGAAGCTGAACCCCTGAGGAAATTATGTCCACGGTGACAGGTCCGTATTGAGGATGAGCTACATTTTCTTTTATACTGTCCCACTCTGATATACGTACCCGGTTTATCCCTAGAAAATACTAGAACCATCCAAGCGGCTTTCGACTTACTTTGTTAATGGCCTCAATGAACTATTATACAGTTAAGAACCTGGCATTATATATATATATATATATATATTTTTAGCTTTAAGAAAAAGACAACAGTTGCTCAGCTGAGTTGATATACTTTATTTTGCATATTGGTTAGTTTTTTTTAGTACATGTATGGATGTGTATAAGAATGTCTGGATGTCACTCTCAACTTTGAACGGACCTAAGGCCTATCAGTAAACAAATCTGATACTGATTCTGGGGCAGCGTGTAGGTCTGTTGAAACACCTGCCCTGTCTTTTAGCTATAGATACTGGGGCCGGGGGTGGGTGTGTGTGTGTGTGTGTGGGGGGGGGGGTCCCCAACCACGCCACTTGGGGACTTAAGGAGATAATTGTGTTTGTCTATTGCAAGCTATGTTATGGGTCCAGTCGGAGCAGGGCTGTTATCGTTCGTGAAACGCACACCATTTTTAATCTTTCATCGCTAAAGCCCAAATCGTTAAGATTTTTTTTTTTTTATAATGCCCACAGGTCGTTCTTATTTGCTTTCGTGGTGTATAGCATCACACGACTTAGACACCTGCACACTGACAGCACCTCAAGTGCTGGCACTGAGCCAACATAATCGTACTCACTGACGCGGCTAAGACACTGAGCGAGAGTGCTGTGCCAAAATAGTGTCGCAGAATTTGAATGCCCGGCCGCTCACCGCAAAGTGTAAACAACATTGCATCGCATTAAAAGCTCTACTTATCATCGAGGAAGAGTATTCTGAAACTGTTCCAAACGTAAATTGGCTCAGTAAACATGGAAAGAGTGAGCTTAACATACATTTTTTTTAAAAATACATTTTAAACAGCTTTCAGTTAGTTTCATTATTAATGTATAACTTAGTTGGCAGGCGATACCTTCTTCAGGGAGGTATAAGTATGCCTTTCTTCTCTCTCTTTCTTTTCTTATTAAAGGAAAAAAAAAACTTTTGCGTGGTTGGAAGTGTTGTGTGTTCCTTGACCTTTTCAATGCCTAGAATTATTATTCTCCCCCGCCGAAACCTCATCACGCGTGCAAATTGTAAAAAAAACCCCCAAAAAAAACAACCTCTGCGTTGCGTTTTACAACACACACACACACACACACATACACACACACACACACACACACACACAGTGAGTGAGTGAGAGAGAGAGAGA
Source organism: Batillaria attramentaria (assembly GCA_018292915.2). Taxonomy (NCBI): domain Eukaryota; kingdom Metazoa; phylum Mollusca; class Gastropoda; family Batillariidae; genus Batillaria; species Batillaria attramentaria. Next base: position 132,982 of record JACVVK020000111.1, on the reverse strand, counting down.
GAGAGAGAGGGAGAGTGAGTGAGTGAGTGAGTGACTGACTCAGAGACTGATGGACTGACTTTTATTCTTCAAGGGAAAGAAGTTATCAGGCGCGCAGGCCTAAAATACAAACCTGTCCCTCGCTAAAAGTACAGAGTAAACAACGATTATACCTACACAGAAGTTACAAAACCTGCATACAAGGTCATCATCAATTGAATACGAGAGACGGACACACACACACACACACACACACACACACAGAGCTGAGTGAAGGGAGAAAACTCTAGACGCGATTGAATCGGCGTCTTCAGAGGTTTACGTCCCTTACTTCATTGAGCACGTGAAATCATCAAAACAAGTAAGCACTCAGGAACTCTGTTTTCGTAAAGTTTGTGCACAGATTTTACTACAAATGTGGCCACAGTGATAACAGATGAAGCGCGTCTCAGTTTCCGTTAGGCTCTGCGCGTATGAAGAAACCTAGGACTGTTTCACCGGCAAACTAACACGCTATATAGTACCGTATGGTGTGGCAGTCAGTGTGGCCGGAACAATGAGATAAGATGCTCTGCAAAGCAAAACAAAACAAAACAACAACACAAAGTGGTGCCAGACAAGCCTCCTGTCAGAAATTCAAAAAGAAGTGTTCTACAAAAAAAACCCTGTATTTATTTATTTATTTATTTACTTATATATATATATATATATATATATATATATATATATATATATATATATATATATTTTTTTTTTTTTTTTTTTATCTTTATCATGTCGCTGCTGAGAAATTTGGGTTGCACGTGATTTTATTTTTGACTCAAACTGGAAAGGAAAATAGAACCAAATTTTTGCCCACAGGGATTCGAACCAGGCAGCTCAGCATCCGAAGTCGGATACCGTCACCACTAAACCAAATCCCCTGTCTACCGCCAATGATTTCGTAAAAGCGCCATTGGGTCGTGTGGATTTGAGAGGCGTTTAGACCCTTTTACATTTTACCAGCTGACCTGCTGTTACTGTTAACTCACTCAGCACCAAATGTTCACATATTCGAAAAGGGCGTCTCCCCCGACGTAAACATTGAGAGCTTTTGCCAAAGCCTGGCTTGACGTTCTTCGCACGAACTCGACTCCGTCAATGCGCAGCTGAAACAGAAAGGGCAATGTAAATTATGTGAATAATCTTAACCCATCAGTGACGGGAGACTTCGATCGAAGGTTCAGCCATCAGTGCGCATCTGAAACAGAAAGGACAATGTGACTAATCTTAACTCATCATTGGCGGGAGACTTTGATCAAAGGTTCAGCCATCAGTGCGTATCTGAAACAGAAGTACTGTTGAGGCCGCTGTGTGGGAGTATTTGAATTTGATTGCTGGATCGCGCAGTGCGGCTTAGGCGGCATTGCGTTGCATTGAGATCTCTTCTAATCATAAAGATGGACTACCCAAAGTGTGCAGGCGCACTCACAAGACACTGCAACTGTTCCAAAACATAATTTTAGCCGCTGTGAAGCTTGGTAAACATTGAACATGAACGCATAGTGTCTATCCGCACAGCTTTCTCGGTAACCCGGATTCGAACATAATGTATTACCATACCACTGATACTCCACTCAGTTTAACAACTCAGCCCAAGGATTCCCCAAGCTCCCTGGAAAAAAAAGGAAGAGGTGAAGAAAAAGGAAAATCGTAGACAGAGAAGAAGAAGAAGAAAAAAAACCAAAAAACAAAAAAACGAAATAGAAACAGCAAAAGAAAAGAAAGAAGTAGGGTTAAGCCTAAGGCTAGCCTGCCAGCCTTTCATGCATACCTTACTTTTGTCAAACATATCCATGGCTTATGGTGAAAACAGGGCAAGGTTAGATTTCTTTTCTTTTTTTTCCACGAAGGTATAAAGCGTGACTTATGTGTATTAACTAAGCATGTAATGATCACAACAAAAAATGGAATGTCTCCTTTGATGTGCTGTACGTCCAAAGCAGGCGTTGTTAAGTTCATTCTTACGTCAACTGCCATTGCAACTTTGCTAGTCTTAAATAATGCCTTGAGCACGTTCTCGTTGCGTTATTTTTGTAACGTGACTGTGCCACGTGAAATTCAATAAACATGTCTAGGTCAAGGACTAGGCCAAGGACTAGGTCATGGACAAGGTCAAGGACTCACAGAATATGTGTTGTCGGCACTGACGACCTTGAGGACGATGTGAGACCGCTGTCCCACCTCAAAGGGGAATGGAGGGTTGGTGACGGCCTGGTATCCACCCGGTGTCTTGTCCACGTTGCTTTTGACCGTGTTACTTGTGAAATCGAAGCCCCCGTGGAAAACGCTACTGTCGCTCGCGTTGGACGTGCCAACACGGAATCTGTTGGCAAGAAAGAAAGGTGAAACGTGTTGGTGGGATAGAAAGGCTTTGCGCCCTCATGAAATCTGTTGCTGAGATGGGCCCCGTTTACATTAGCCTAAAATACCGCCCTGAGAGCGTTCTGAGAGCGCCCTGTCGCGTTTACACTTGGACAATCCGCTCCGAAAGCGCACTGCTCTCAGACTACCTACAGTGGGCGCTCTAGCTTAGGGCGCTTTCGTCACGTCACGTGGGGCCCTGTGTCACCGTAGCAACAGGCCATTTTTGCAAATGGCGAAAGATCGTTGTTTTTTTGTTTTTTTTTTCTGCCAGGATTACAAAAACACGTGCTTTCTGGGCGCTGCCATCTTGAATATGTCACATTCCTCGAGAGCACGTGACATATCAGCTCCCCTTCCACGATTGTGTAATATAAACGCCGTGGAGCGCTCTCAGTACGGTGCGCTTTAGGGGCGCCCTGAGAGCGCTCTGTAAACGGGGCCAAGGATACCCGCATGAAATTTGATGGAGGGCTAGAAAGGTGGGTGTCCGCGTGAAATCTGTTCGCAAGATAAGATGTGGCGTGAAATATCTTGGCTAGATATCAAAATTTGGTAAACTCATGAAATCTGTTGTTGAAATAGAAAGGTGTCCTCATATAATCAGTTGTTGAGACAGGAAGATGGGTGCCCACATGAAATCTGTCGGTGGGACATGAAATCTGTTGGCAAGATGGAAAGATAGGGCATAAAATCTCTTTGCAAAATAGATAGGCGAGGCATGAAATCTGTCGGCGAGATAGAAAGGTGGGGCGTAAAATCTCTGGATACACAGAATGTCACAACAAAGATAAGAAGGTGGGTACCCGTATGAAATATGTTAGCAGGATAGGAAGATGGGGCATGAGGGTTGGGGTGGGTGTTTGGGGGGTTTAACGTCCTTTTCCACCATATACGGGTGATATAAAAGACGGGGTAACGATAAAAAAGCCCAAGCCAGCACAAATGTTTGGCCCCAGCCGGGATACGAACTCTCGACCCAAGCAGTAGAAGTCCAACGCTCTACCATTCGGCCAACCCGGCTCCCCGGTGGGGCATGAAATCTCTTGGCAGGGTGGGAGGGTGGGGCATGAAATCTCTTGGCAGGGTAGGAAGGTGGGGCATGAAATCTCTTGGCAGGGTAGGAAGGTGGGGCATGAAATCTCTTGGTGGGGCATGAAATCTCTTGGCAGGGTAGGAAGGTGGGGCATGAAATCTCTTGGCAGGGTAGGAAGGTGGGGCATGAAATCTCTTGGCAGGGTAGGAAGGTGGGGCATGAAATCTCTTGGCAGGGTAGGAAGGTGGGGCATGAAATCTCTTGGCAGGGTAGGAAGGTGGGGCATGAAATCTCTTGGCAAGATAGAAAGATGGGTGCCCACATGAAATCTGTTGCTAAGTCCAAAAAGCGGAGGGATGTGTTGGTTAATAGGCAAGTAGACGGATATGGTTATTAAACTAACACTGTTGGTTATTTGCAGGGTAGCGTCTCCGCCGCAAGAGAAGGGACAGCTACTCTAACTGAATAGTCCAGCTAAACATTATTCAATCCAGACAGACCAACCGACTAAGATGCCGTTTGACAATGATGATATATAGGTAGATATGCTACACAGAACGTCAGAATCAATGCTGTGTGCTTTTTCCATGAGCTATGCCTGTCTTCTAAACCATTCACCAATGTTGTCTTGATAGCGGGCTAAATCTACTCAACCTGTAAACTTTGGGCACGCGCGGTGGTGCAAAGTTCTCAAAGACTTGGGGGAGCCGGCATAGTGTGTTCATCTTTCAATCCTAGAGTCGTGAGTTCGATTCCCGGCTGGGGCCAAATAGTTGTGCAGGGCCCAAATGTAAAAGCCGAGGTTAATTTAACCCACGGCTACGGGCCTAACCCAGACTAGGACCAAAAAAAAAACACAAAAAAACACACACACACACACACACAAAATATATATACAAAAAGAAGCGAAGAAAGGAAGAAATAAATCCTTCCATAACGGCTTAGGCATCTTGCTGGAATGGACCCGCTTCCTGATTTAAAACAAACAAACAAACAAACAAACAAACCCCCCAGAAAATTTAACCCTAGAGCTAGTTTAGTTCGAGGTTAGACTCTAAAGACCCGGGGCTAAACTCCCTAACGTCGACTTCTACATGCGGAGCCAGGCTAACCAACCAACCAACCAACCAACCAGCCAACTACACGACTAGTGTGTCTTTTTCCTCGCTGCCCCGTCTTTGATATCACCCGTAAGTGGTAGAAAAGGGACGTTAAACTCCTAAAACACCCACGCAGGCTCTCAACCACCCCACCCCTCGCTGACTGCGATCCGATCGCATTCAGCCTTTAGTTTCATACCCATTCTTGCCATATCGACAACAGCTTATTTTCATGACCTCGAACCAGAAGCAAAAAAAAAAAAAAAAAAAAAAAACAAAACAAAACATCGTAAACAACTCCGAAGAAACCCGTCGAAGCGTGCACAAACAAATCCGTTCAGAACTGATCCCGTCGACAAAGACGTGAGAGAGCAAGGAGCGTGAAACAGCGGGCGCTCCCAATATGGCCGGCACGCTCTAAGCTTAAACCCACCTATGTAACTGGAGCTCAGCTGGTATAGTTCGCCCCGTTAGGAGTGCAAATGTACACCAGTCAATTCCGTCGATATTTCGCATAAAGTCGCAGAACGAAGTCAGTGGCCACGTGACTTCACCTCGCCAGACCCCAGAGTACATTTGCACCCCCTCCAGCGTTGCGGGGATACAGTCGCCCCCGCTAGTGGACGACTGGAGTTTATTTACCCCTCCTGCGCATGACTGGTATACATTTGCACCCCCTAACGGGCGAACTATACCAACCGAGCGTTACTGGACAGCGTAATTGACTGGGATACTCTCTCTCTCTCTCCCCCCCCCCCCTCTCTCTCTCTCTCCTTTAAAAGTCGGCCTCTCGAAATATCTATTAACCGACAGACAGTAATAGTGAAACAGAGCGAGCTCCCAAGGTGGCAAGCTCAAAGCTCAAACCCACCAACGTAACAGGACAGCGTAATTAACTGGGATACTCTGTCTCTCTCTCTCTCTCTCTCTCTCTCTCCTCGTTTAAAGTCAGCATCTCCAAATATCTATAAGCCAATAGACGGTAACAGAATTAGTCAACCATGAAAACAATGTGAGCCGTAGCTGTACATCCCGAATTTCAGCAGATGAGCTGATCCTTCGCAACACGTGAATGCTTTTGAATGTGTCATCCAGTGTGCGAGTGAATGTGGGTTTGTTGTTGTTGTTGTTGTTTTATTCCAAGCTCATATTGGCATTGGGATCAGCTCGCGGCGTTTTAAACAAAGACATGTGGTTAACTCCTAAAAGCCCATGCCAAAAATCGCGTGTTTTTTTTTATTTTTTACTTACAATCTTCATATCACTAGGAGCCACTTCAAGCCACTATTATGCAATTTGTAGCGGCCTCGGCCCTAGCGGGGAAGACCAACGCCTTGTGTAATAGTGGCTTGATGTAGTTCCTACTGGTGTGCAGTGGCTGTTTCTTTTTGACTAAGTCTTAACGCATAGTGGGCAGGACGTGGTCGGGCATGGGCTCCTAGGAGTTAAGGGGCTTATTCAATATCTTCATATCAATTCTTCAATTCAATATCAAATTCACAATTCAAACAAACAAACAAAAACAAACACAAACAAACAAACAAACAAACAAACAAACAAACAAACAAACAAACAAATTCTTCAATTCAATATCAAATTAATTATTCAAACAAACAAACAAACAAACAAACAAACACACAAACAAACAAACAAACACATAAACAAACACACAAACAAACGAACTCTTACTTGTTGGCGATCGTGGGTACAACATCCATGCAGGTTTGCCACCCGACGTACATCGGGAACGGTAGAGGGAAGCCCGCCGCACCTGACTAGTATATAAAGATGATTGTTAAAGTAATGCTTGCGTCCACAACTAAACCGCACATCAAAACTTAAAGTCGCTGTCTTTGTCATGAGGTCTGAGGGAAATAGGGGAGCCGGGGTGGCCGAATGATAGAGCGTTGGACTTCTAATGCTCGGGTCGTGAGTTCGTATCCCGGCTGGTGCCAAATATTTGTGCTGGCTTTTTCATCGTCGCCCCGTCTTTGATATCACCCGTATGTGGTGGAAAAGGACGTTAAACCCCCCAAAACCCATCCACACCCATCCACCCTGAGGGGAATAGTTGCCGCTTACAAAGGTCTAAATGCTGTTCGCCAAATGGAGAGACTTTCTGAGCTGTTTTCGTGGTATCTGCCAAGACACTTGGATAGTGACGACGTCTGAGATGCTCAGTGGCACGGAGCCATCCAAAGCGTACTCAACGACGCGGCGACCACACTGAGTGCTCCAGTAATGTAACAACAGTCGTACGATTTGAATGTTCGACCGCTCACGCAAAATGTAAAAAATTGTATCGCATTAAGAGCTGTACTAATCATCAAGATAGAGTATTTCGAGCGTACAGGCGCGCTCTCGAGCGAAACTGTTCCAAAAGGTGGCATAGCAAAGATGGAATTAGCTCCTATGATTTTAATTGCATGTTAACAAGTGCAGAGGAAGAGGACAACGAATGATCAGTGACAGAGGAATTTCAGAAAGACTGGTCGGGAAAAAGGTTTTCATCAGGTGCGACTGAGACGAGGAAAAACTCGAATAAAGTTCGACTGAATTAGTGAAAGGAGCTGAAGGTGACATGGATGGAAATCTGCTTTGGAATTGTTCAGCCCACCAAATTTGAAAAATAAATGTAATTCTAAATTCCGAAATTTAAATAGCTGAGCTGACCCTTCGCACCACGTGATTGTAATACGTTTATGTCCAGTGTGTGAGAGAATGCGTGTGATTCACGTGAGCGTGCGTGTTGGGTTCAGTTCGCGGCGCTTTGAGCCGATTCGTGAAATTGGGTAAAGCGCCTATATAATACTCATTATTATTATTATTATTAAAATTAGGTCAAGACTCAACACAAAAGCTTCTAAGGAGACAAGGAAGCTCCCGCACAGTTTTGCAAGTGCCTCTGAGGTAAGATATCTATGGAAACAAAACAAAATAATAAAAGGAATCTTAGGAACAGGAAAACGCTATCTGAACACACAGAGCCAGATACTAAAAGCTTCCAGAGCCCCCCCCCCCCCAAAAAAAAAAAAAAAAATTGACGCAAACAAGAGAGTGCTCTGTTCTGGTCGTTTAACGTCCTTCTTCACCACGTATGGGTGATATCGGAGACGGGGCAACTAGAAAAAGGCCAGCACAAATATTTGGCCCTAGCCGGGATTTCGAACTCACGACCCGAGCACTGAAAGTCCAACGCTCTACCATTCGGCTATCCCGGCTCCCCACAACAACAACGCAAACCATCAACCAAACAATCAAACAAACAACTACGTCATCGATTTAAACTTGTGTGGAAGCAAAATTTATATCAACTGGAATGGTGCGAGAAACAAAATATCACAAAACTATCACTTGTGGCTAGCTAGTTACATTATGAAGCCAAATTATGAAGATCCAGAAAAACACATTGGGTTGGAATTCTTCTTCGTCCCACTACCGTAGTAGGGGAAATGCGGGCTGCTTTTCCGGGGGAAACGCGTCGCCATGAACCGGCGCCACCCATTTTTTTCCCCTGCATGCATGTGTTTCCAACCCACCGGCCATTTCGGCCTACTCTTTTTCGAATGATGGAATTGGGATCTTTATCGTGCACACTTGATGGTACGTGCATGCGTGTGTACACGGGCCGAAAAAGGCACCGAAAGCGAGTCTGCACATGATTTTGACTCGATTTAGTGAGGAGAAATTTCACACCAAATTCCTGCCCGGACCGGGGCCAGCAGCACCCGGCCTATACCCAAACGGCCACCTATCCAAGTACTAACCAGGCCCAGCGTTGCTTAACTTCGGTGTTCCAAGTGAGAACCGGTGTGTCCAACGTGGCACCCGCCGCTCTATTGATGATAAAATATCGCCTCTACCGTGAAAAAGACACAATCCTTCAACAAGCACTTACCACGTTTCTGAATATGTACTGTAAGCACGTGCCGAAAGGTGGTACCCAGTCGCCGTCTTCGTTACATCGTGACGTCACGTAGGTCTCATTATACATATAGTCAGCGTGACATGTGACGTCACCCTCAAGGGAGGTAAGCGACCTGCGCCAGTCGATGTCTGCGTTTGGAATAACGACCTCTTCACATTTTGACGCTGAAGAAGGTAGAATACAGAAAGTTTTTGTAAAACAGAAAAATGTTGTTCTACAATACCTCCGCTTCAGGCTTTGTTTTGTTTTTGTTTGTTGTTGTTGTTGTTGTTGTTGTTTATTTCTGTTTGCTTTTTTTTTTTTTAATTTGTTTTAGCTTTTTTGTCCGGCGCAGTTTAGCTCCTTTCTGCATGATGCCGTTTTCGGAGGGAAAAGTTCCCGGCTTTGGACCAGAAACTGCCGCCAACACCTCAGATTTGATTAAACAAAAGGGTAATGATCAAAATGATATTTTCATTTATTGGTGTTTTTTTTTTTTCATAGAGGGGTAAAAGGTGTGTGTGTGTGTGTGTGTGTGTGTGTGTGTGTGTGTGTGTGTGTGTGTGTGTGTGTGTGTGTGACACAAAAATGTTTATGACATAACAACAAAAGCAGTAACAATAACAACATCACTACTACTACTAATGACAATAATAATAGTAATCGGCGAATGGTTCGTAATCAAAAATCTATTGTACAACTCTCTCTCTCTCTCTCTCTCTCTCTCTCACACACACACACACACACACACACACACACACACACACACACACGCACGCCCAGAGAGACACTAACGTCAGGCGCCTTTTCCGGACAAACAATTGTATTGTATTGTATTGTATTGTATTGTATTGTATTGTATTGTATTGTCTCCGAGCTCTAATCAGAGTGACAAGAACGACGCACAATACTCAATACAGACTACCATGAAGACCAACGTCAGAACAGAAAAATTTATGGCTTCTGTTGGATACTGGAATCAGACATTAGCTTACCCTCGTCCACGTACACTTTTCCTTCCGGGCTGGTGCCGTTGGTGACGTTCACGTGACTCTGAGCGGGGTACAAGTGGCACGTGCCAGACACGGGTTCAAAACTGAAGGCTGTGCAGTGACTGTACTTCCGACAGGTGACAGCGCACTCCAGCTAGGATAAAAAAAAAAACCCACCCAATAAGTTGTTTCTTGTTTGAGGTCTTAAAGGTCTTAAAAGCTTTCCGAAGTGTGAAAAAAAAAAATTACAGAGTCGACCGTGCAAGCACAGTCAACTCTGTCACAGTTGCAGAGTTTTCAGCGTCCCTGAAACCCCAATAAAAGCCAAGGGCAGCCTGATTCACAGCTCAGTTTGCGTTTTGACACAGAGCGAGAAAGACCGTGCAGCACTCAACATCCGTTAGACACTGTAGCGATGTGTCTCGCTCACCGACCAAAAGCCAAAAAATGTCTCGGCAAACTCGTGCTCTGGTTTTATCAGGGTCCCCGAAGCGCTGAAAACTCTGCAACTGTGACAGAGTTGCCTGGATTATGCACAGTCGAAGGAGTCACAGTAAAAAAAAAAAAAAAAAAAAAAAAATGTGACACGTCGGAAGGGTGGGTAGGTGTTTGGGGGTTTATCGTCCTTTTCCACCACATCGGGTGATATCAAGGACGCGGCAACGATAAAAAAAAAAAAAAAAAAGCCAGAGCAAATATTTGGCTCCAGCCGGGATACGAACTCACAACCCGAGAATTAGTTGTCCAACGCTCTACCATTCGACCACCCCGGCTCCCAGAAAGGAAAAAGGAAAGAAAACTAAAGAAGACAAATAAACATCAGCAACAACAGTGACAACACTACTACTACCACCACCACCACCACCACCACCACCACCAACAACAACAACAACAACCAGCAAAGGCTAAACTTATTTCAACCTTGCTGTGAAGGTGCACTGAAAAATAAAAATGTTACGTGTGAGCAGCGAATCCTTTGGCAGAAATGAGTACATGCAGGTGACAGAAATGGGATGTCAACGGTAGGAAATAAAACATAAATAAATAAATACATGCGCATTTCCAAATGAAATCTGGCCTTAGCTAAACTGCTTGAAAAAAAAATAAACTCTTACCTTTGAACGAAGGTTAACCAGTACTTCACGTTCTAGCTCAGCAAGACCAGTTTGGGCTTTAAAATGAGAAACCACCGTGCCAGACTCTGCTGAGAAACATAAGGCGAAGCAAAAGCTTGAGCTCCAAAAGAAGACTTCATGCCACATAGCGATTTGAATTGAGCCACGCACTATGTTTGTCTCGCTCGCTGGCGTCAACGCTTGGGCGATCATGTAGCAAACCTGACTGACGCAACGGTTTTTATGGTGGTTGAGGTCGCGGGACTGACGCCTACCTGCGCATGCGCAGTTGTTGTTGTTGTTGTAAAGACGAACAATTCTAGTGATGCTATTGGCTGTTGTTGCTTCTTTGCCGCGTGCTATATCAGGAAATGTAATCTGAGCCGGTAGAGGTGTAGGAAAGTGTTTTGCGCATATATTTACTCTTTTAGGAAGAAAACAACCTTTTGATGCCAACCACCAATCGATATGGTGGCTATATTGGGCGTCATAATGATAAAAAAAATTGAGCCATCGGTGAAGCATAATGTTGAAACAGGCTTTCAACTGATGTGTCTTTGTATTGTGTGATGTGTAATATGTATTGATTGACGTGTTGGTCTGTATAGTGTGAATGTGTATGAGTGACGTGTGTTAGCGCAATGAGTCACTGTGTCTGAGATGTGCGCTATATAAATGAAATTTATTATTATTATTATTATTAATGTTGGAGTCTGTGTGGAGGGTGGGTGGGTGTTTAAGGGTTTAGCGTTTCCACCATCTACGGGGCTATATCAAAGACAGTCCCCCCCCCCCAAAAAAAAAAAAACAAACAAAAAAAAAACAATAACAACAACAAAAAAACAACAACAACATAAACAATTGCCCCCCAGCCGGGATTCGAACTCACGAACCGAGCATTTAAAGTCCGACGCTCTACTATTCGACTATCCCGGCTCCCACGGAGTTTTTTGTGTGGAATAGACGACTCCATTCCTGTCAATCAATAAGGGCGAGTCTCAACAATTCAGCCAATAGCGTTCCTTGGAATATTGAGCACAACACGTGACACGGTCTGGCAAACGTTCTTGCCAGACACTACAAAGACGGAAGCTCATGTCCTGAAATCTATGGACGATCCCACTCGGCAAGACCTGAGGCCAAACTTCGCCTCTTTCCCATGCAGGTCACAGAATACATTTTTTTGCTGCTCTCTGCCTCCTACAAATGTCAGGCAGAACAAGTCCTTGAAAACGATTTGGAAAACCAAAACACACAATGGTTCCCAGAAGCAACACATGTCCGCAAGCGGCATGCCAAAAATTAAGCCTGGACAGCGTATTTTTCGTACTCTGCCGGTGTGGCGTCCTTCCCGACCCCGTAAACAAAACTGTGTACTCCGTTATCCATGGCCTGGCACTCGCCCAAGGATATGGCCAAAAATAGGTCACCCCTCAAGTCAACGCTCCCATTTTTCTACACATCAAACATCCCTCTTTTCACCAAAACCTAAAATCTGGGGTCAAATGCTCTTTTAGCAACTCATAAAAACACAGGGGAAAGGGAAAAAGTCATTTTAATAGTGCAGGACCTCTTACTCCCTTGCCTGCCTCATTTGAATTATTTTCTGTGACCTGCAGTATATTGGCAAAACACAGTACGTCCATAACGCCTTTTTGTGGAAAAAAAGGGTAATTCCAAGATGAAAGACATTGATGTCATGGCCTTTTCCCTCAAATGACGTCAACGGACTTCCTGCCTTCTTTCCACTTTTCAGTCATATCAAACTACACGTGCTACCCACTTTGTTTACTGAGTGTCTGGCAAAAGGTTTGCCAGAACATGCCATGTGTTGTGGCTCATTATGCCGCGGAACGCGATTGGCTGAATTCTGTTGGCTCGATACTTTCGATTAACGAGTGTTGTCGTCCATTTCACCCATTTTCTGGTCACATCGGAGACTCACACTGCGGCATCAAGTCATATGGCAGGGGCGCCGGAAGATGTTGGGGGGAGAGGGGGCAGAATCTCGGAGGCGGGAACGTTGCCCGAAGAAAGTGAAAAGCGGGGGGGGGGGGGGGGCGATCAAATGCTGCGTAGACAAAAAACCTTTACGAACCAGGACGTTGCCCGAAAAAAAGTGAAAAGCGGGGGGGGGGGGGGGGGGGGGGGGGGGGGGGGGGGGCAATCAGAGGAGCGGACAGCCTCTTGCCATAGTCACCTGATTTTCCAGGGGGGGCAAAAAGACACTCTTGCCCCCCCCCTTCTTGGGTACAGGGGGGGGGGGGGCAGCTGCCCCCCCCTGCCCCCCCGGTTCCGGCGCCCCTGTATGGTGATGGTCATTTGAATTTGAAATATTGCCTTAGCAGGAAGTCTGCGGATAAGAGTAACACTTGTGTTTCCGTGGCGGCTTTGAAAATCATGTTGAAAAGCTCTCATTACGCATTCGATCTTTGATCTTTGATCTTTTAAAACAGAGAATGTCTAATGTTCTTATGCAAAGAGGAAACTGCTTTCTAAAGCCAAGCACAGTGCATAAATAATCTGAAACGTGCGTGGCGTGAAAAGTTTGGTGGTGAACATCTTGTTATGACCGGACTTTCACTGTGATCTCCGGAACAAGGGCAGCTAATCCGATAGCTGTCAGCAGTTATGGTTAACCACTATCACGCACGTGTGCCAGAGACATTCACGCACGCACGCACACACGCATACAGAGAAACACACACACACACACATACACGCGAGCGCACACACACACACACACACGTGCGCGCGCACGTTACCCCCCCCTCCCCCCCCACACACACAAACAAACAAACACACGCACACAAACAAACAAACAAGCACACACACACACACACACACACACACACACACACACACACACACACACACACACACACACACACAAGCACACACACACACACACACACACACACACACACACACACACACGCTGAACACAGTACTACTATTGATTTCCATCAGTCACTCAGTTCATTCTCATTCTGTCATCCCCCAGACAAAAGATTCAGTGAGCGCGGCCGGATATGAAGCACATCAATGTGTCGAATATATCTTCAAGCCGCTGTCTCCACTCTTCCACACTGCCAGCATGAGAGCTCCTTCGGGGTACTGGCACTGATGATTTGCAATTCACTGTATCGCTAACAAGAAGACTGCCCCCCCCCCCCCCCCCAAAAAAAAAAAAAATAAAAAATAAAAAATAAATTTAAAAAATCGGCGATTATCCCCCTTGGACCGCAATTGAAAGTGAAATCCCCCCCCCCACCCAACACGAGAAACTCCCACAAAATAAATTTAAAAAAAAATCAAAATCAAAACAACAACAAAAACTCAGCAAAACAACAACAAAAGCCCAGCAAAGCAACAACAACAACAACAAAACCCAAAACCACAACACCACCACAACATTCATAACGAGTGTGACTACAATATATTGCTTATATATCACTTTCACTAGCGGATAGACTTCGGCCGATTTCATCCTTGTGAATATGTTTCTTACGCACACGCACAAACACACACACACACTCACACACACACACTCTCTCTCTCAGTACTTCCACCAATACTACTACTAGCACTACTTGCGATTTCAACACCATAATCAAATCCGTGACCGAAAAAAACCCTAAATGTTCGGTTTTCAAAACTTTATTCATCAACAATCTCATTTACTCCAAGCTATTTAACTGGTGCTCGAAGTCAAAAACTAAACCGAAAGTGAAACAAGAAGAACTGAGACGAGAACAAGAAGTGAAAACCGAAATACTGGACTGTTTCGAAACGAATTCGAGCTTAGCAAACTTGACTGGTGACGAAGGAAGTGATGGTAAGTGCGAGTCAGAACTATTATGACCGGGACATCACGGGACATATGAACATGTCAAACACTCAGTCACCAAGAAGACATGCGTGTGTGTATTCGTAAAAGCAAATGCAAAACCCGCAGTTTTACTTGAAATCTTCCGATCACTAGAAGCCGCTATTACGCAATCTGCAGAAGAGGGTTCCGCGCCTAGCAGGAAGGCCCACGCTTACGTAATATTAGTGGGATTGAACTGGCTCCTACAGTCTTATCATATGCCGGGCAGAGGGTGGTCGGATATGGACGTTAGTGTCAGTACATGTAGTGGCAGTGTTGCGTATGGTGTGTGTGTGTGTGTGTGTGTGTGTGTGTGTGTGTGTGTGTGTGTGCGTGCGTGCATTAGCGTGTGTGCATGTGTGTGTGTGTGTGTGTGTGTGTGTGTGTGTGTGTGTGTGTGTGTGTGTGTGTGTGTGTGTGTGTGTGTGTGTGTGTGTGTGTGTCACTTCACACACTCTCACATAGAGGAAGAACGAAAACATATGTCCGTATGTATAGGCATAATTATGTCAGTCTGCATGCATGCAATTTGAGCTGTCGGAAAAGAGGCACGGTACAACGCATACAGTTATACCGTACCTACCTTTCGCATCTCTGTATGTGCAAGAACAAAGACACACTGACAGACACGCAGATCACGTTATACCTGAATAATTCTTAAAATTATATCATGAACGGTTTATTCACAGAATTTACTACCGTGACAAAACGTTTTACCATGCGTGATTGAAAAACAGAAACAAGGTACACCACACGATATTCCGATGTACACAATGTTTGTTGAGGCGTGATACATAACAGAAAAATTGTTATCTAAGTGTTGTAATTTGTGGTGGGGACGAAGAGAAGGGACCAGAAGAAGAGAAAACTATTGCGAACGTAGCGTACAAGCTACAAACAGGTCACCATTGCACAATATGCTCGGTCAGAGAGAGAGAGAGAGAGAGAGAGGTGCAGATACATGAAACTATACACAAAAACAGCATTCTTTGGCTTGACGGAAACATCCCAAAACAAAATTATGCAACAGATAACTATCTTCATTTGCCAGGATGGGTGGGTGTTTGGTGGTTCAGGGTCCTTTTCCCACCACGTTTGGTTAATACCAATGACGGGGCAACACGAAAAAGGCCAGCACAAATATTTGGCCCACGCCGGGATTCGAACTCACGACCTCGAGCACTGAAAGCCCAACGCTCTACCGCTCGGCTTACCTAGCTCCCCATAATATTCATTTGCCAGAGAAACAGCAATTTAATATCTAATACTGTCTGAGAAGTTTAATGGCATAAAAGGGTGCGTGCGACAACTTCTACGAGAAAAGGTCATGAAAACGTTACATGCTCTAAATACGCTTAATGTTTGTAATGATACAGGCTATTGGGAGTGCAGTTTTCAACATTTATATCTTAAACAATTCAGCACAAATAATAATAATAATAATAATAATAACTGAGTATTGTGTAGGCGCTTTACCCAATTTCTTGAACTGGCTCAAAGCGCCGCGAGCTGAACCCAACACGCACGCTCACGTGAATCACACGCATTCTCTCACACACTGGACATGAACACATTACAATCACGTGGTGCGAAGGGTCAGCTCAGCTATTTAAGTTTCGGAATTTTGAATTGCATTTATTTTCAAATTTTATGGGCTGAACATTTCCGAAGCAGAGGGGGAGGAAGCCGGAGTACCCAGAGAGAACCCCCGACGATCGGCCCGAATGAACGGTGCCACCTACGAGAAGAAAACATTCTTTGCCAGGAGTGGGACTCGAACCTGACCTCTCGCATTGGTGGCGAAGTCTCTTAACCACTATTCCACCGACCGCCTCCGGATGTAGGCTAAAAGGCAGCGTCAATGGCCGCCCGTGTGCACGGATGGTCTAACTGCCAGACAAACTCTATACTGTTGATACGGTAGATGTCGGTTGTCGGTTAGGATAAAAGGGGCCGTTTATCAACTAGATTCCGACGTGTGCTAATACTTTACCTACAATCTCAAGATGTACAGTGCGCTTTTGGAAATGTTCAGCCCACAGAATTGAAAAATAAATACAATTGTAAAATTCCAAAACTTCAGTTGCTACGCTGGCCCTTCGCACCACGTGGTTGTCCTGTGTTCATGTCCAGTGTGTGAGAGAATGCGTGTGGTTCACGTGAGCGTGCGTGCTGGGTTTAGCTCGCGGCGCTTTGAGGTATAGTTGGTATAAAGCGCCTATGTTAATGAGAAAATAATAATAATAATAATATTGCTCAGGTTTCAAAATTATGGCGTTAACTGAAAGCAATCGTCGACAATTTTGAGGCACCTCAAAAATGCTCGTCCATTTTGTTTAGAGCCCGTTTACTAGCACCTACCACATATCAAACCACGGCCCTAGTGACGAACTATCCATGCCGAGCGGCGGACTTCAATATTACTGGTCTGCTGTGTTTTGTCAGGTAGCGCTGTCTTCACATTTTTGCCCAAAAGAACACCCACCCTAAATGACCAGCTCCTCTCAGACTCAAAACGAGTAACGTTTTACGAAGCACAATTATAACTTTGCCCTCGGCTTAATACTCTTTTCCTGTGGCAAACAATCTGCTTCTGTGTCGGCTTGCGCTGTACGGCCTGTGTGTTGCGCTAAACGATCACATGACCATTCTGTTTCAAGACGACCCAGTTCATTCAGGACACGGGCCGCTTTGCAAAGGGAGGGAAATGATCGAAGATGAACTTGAGTGGCCTGCCCTTTTGTGAACACAGTTTCCAACGTGATGAGTATTTTTTTTTTTTCTTTTCCCGCCGCCACGGCCTCGCCGTCCTCTCGAAGGGAAAGAGGGGAAAGTGCTTCCCACTCTCACGTGAATTGGAAATATCGCGGGAATACCGACTCTACGTGGTACCAGTGGATGGCCGGATTCAATGCATTGCTAGTTGCCTTAGGACTAAACCTAGTAATATCATAAATGGGTTCGTATTTCGGGAGTTTTACTGATTCCCAGTTTGCTTATGGCGACCTAGAAAGCTGATGTTAGCTGAATTCCAGTTACACGCTTGTGACACAAGCGTGACCGTTGTGGGTGGGGTGGGTGTTTAGGAGTTTAACGTCCTTTTCCACCACTTATGGGTGATATCAAAGACGAGGCAACGTGAAAATGGCCAGCACAAATACTTGACCGCGGCTGGGATTCGAACTAACGACCCGAGCTTTGAAAGTCCAACGCGCTACCATTCGGCTATCCCGGCTTTTTAAGTTTTAACGGCTGACACGAAAAAAACGGTGAATAATCGATAGTTCGTCAGCTGTGGAAATGTCCAGCCCGCAAAATTTGAAAATAAATGCAATTCTAAAATTCCGAAACTTGAATTGCTGAGCTGACCCTTCGCACCACAGGATTGTAATTTGTTCAGTGCTTGAGAGAATGCGCGTGGTTCACCTGCTCGTGCGTGTTGGTTTCAGTTCGCGGTGCTTTGAGCCAGTAAAAGAAACTGGGTCAAGCGCCAACACAATACACACTTATTATTATTATTATTATACTGGTTAGCTGGTGCGTTTTTTGGTTGGTTGGCTTTAATAGGGACGTTTTGTCCGTTTCCACCAGGGGAGCCGGGGTGGTCGAATGGTAGAGCGTTGGACTTCTAATGCTCGGGTCGTGAGTTCGATCCCCGCTGGGGCCAAATATTTGTGCTGGCTTTTTCATCGTTGCCCCGTCTTTGATATCACCCTCTGTGGTGGAAAAGGACGTTAAACTCCCAAACACCCAAACACCCACCCGTTTCCACCACGTAAGGGTGCTATCATAGACGGGGCTATGAAGAAAAGGCGAACACACATTTATGACTCTCAGCCGAGAGATGACTCTCTCTCTCTCTCTCTCTTCAAACTCAAGACCCGAGCGAACGATTTACCAGTGCGACCATCTCGTTCGGGAGGCAGCTTAGAAAGTAAGTGCAGCAGGATGGGTAATAAGAATTAAGCTATACTTAGGCTATACACGTGTATCTTAACTGTCATGCAATTATGATAATTACAAACGTCGCTACTGTAATGCATGAGCGCTCGTATGAGGGAATTTCAACAGAAAAAAAATAAAAATGTTGGCAACAGCAGATATTGGCATAACGCACTGATGTACATAATCATGCACACGTAGTAACCGTTAGCATTACCGACACCCTGAAAAAAATTGACGCGACAGAGATAATGAATTATGTAGATGAATGAGAGATAATCTAATTAGTGCAATACATCACACAAACAAAAATGTTGCATCCACCTTAAAGTACGTACGGCATCTAAATCTCATAAAATAACACACACACACACACACACACACGCACACACACACACACAGACGCGAGTCAAAAAACCCAAAACAACATCAACATTCAAATTGGAGTCGGAAAACATCATCATCGACAGTTCAGTTTTGACGTCCACTTCGATCACAGCTGGCTGATGAATCCGTCAGGATCTCTTGAGCGTCAGTGCGTGGGGTTTCAATGATCACTCAACCGTGAAAAGGAGCGATACAGCAGCAGAGAAAGCGACCGCCTTGTGAAGTGTCAGCTCTGCACGGTCCTACAGAAGATGTTTGTGTCAGTGTTAGCCACTGCACGTCTTGAGAGAACATCAAAGATTTTTTTCTCCTCTGGCGTTGTACAAACCTGAAGGAGGTTTGTGTGTGTGTCTCTCTCGTCTGCACTGAGCAAAACTGCTTTCCGGGCTTAGTCTTGTAAAGCAGAACCATGTAAGTTCCAGTCACTTGCTGTGTCACAGGCCTGACTGATCGATGCTTCCTGTCCAAAACTGAAGCACGCCGGAATACACCTCTACTAGGCCAATACACCATTAACATTAGAAGGATTTCACGGTTAATTTGTTGTCCATAACGTATTAAGACTGGTGCTGTTACGCCAATCGACCCCTACGAAAAGGACCCTAAGTAAATACGCAGGCAACATGAGTGCACCTAGAAATTACGCAGTTTCTCGTGTGATTTAAGCCAACGAGATACAAACCTCAACTAGAAGAGTTTTCTAGGTCAGAACCGAGCCGAATCATGAGTGGACAGGTCTAGGAATCACGCAGTTTCTCACGCGATCCAAACCAACGTGATGTAAACCCGAACGAGAAGAATGTTTCTGGGTCACAGCCGATCTCAGTCTTTCTGCTAACCACCCTTCCCCGACAGCCATGCTGTCGAAAAGCGTGGCTCACGGGGGATAACTACATGACGCAGGTTACACCCCTTGATGGCCTTATGATGCTCGTTCTGCAAACACTGATGGGCCTTTTAGTCTCCGTGTTATCTGGAGGGGCAAGTCTTCCGGCCGCCTTGGCCCCAATTTGCATACAATCTTTGAGTCACATTGTCCGCGGAAGGGAACGGCACAGACATCAATGACATTTTCGTTAGAGGGCGTTGTGCAAAGCTGAGTGAGATCCCGGTAGCAGTTTCAGGCAGATGCCGGCACGAGACTGGTCTTTGCTGACAATCAGCTTACGACTACACACAGTCATCAGCAGTGATATGATAAATCAGTTGTAAACAGTCAGGATCGACTAGCACTAGGCGGTGAAAACCTCCGAGAAGATTTTGTACTCCAGGAACTAAGACTGAAACGAAGAATCTAGGCTATATCTAATCACAGAGCCACCGCCGTTGGCACATGTACAGTGTATATCATTTCGAGTGTGAATCTGGGTATGTCAGTAGTAATGAGCCAATTTGCCTCCGAGCTCAAAGGCTCACAAGACAGTAGTACATGAGGGCAAAACAGGTTACAATCTATGAACAATCTGACAGACTGAACGCGCAATCATTGTTCGCAGGTTCAAGAAACAAATTGTTGTTTCACGTAATGAAAACGCGCCAGCAGTCTGCGGTCTGAACTTGAGAATTTTTTTTTTTTTTGGGGGGGGGGGGGGGGGTGGGGGGGGGGGGGGGGGGGGTGGGGGGGGGATGTGGTGTCATGGCGAAATCTTGTGGGACGTATACGAAGCGTGGTCGCTTCTCATTTCCTGCTTGACTTCGGTGTTTACGTAACGGATACTATAAATACACGTATGACGTGTATGTTTCCTAAGATAGCATAGATTTTAAAGTGCAAAGCAACATTACTAAACATCAAATGTAAAGAGAAAATACGTCCCTCTTTACTGCTTTTGACGAGGGTCAAACTAACCTTTCTTTGTCTCATAAAGAACTACATTCAAAACCCTGGCCTTTTCTCTGAGGAAATCCAGTATCTTTTCGCCCCAGAGGATGTATCCATTGTCCAGTGTATGTTTCAAAATGGAAATCAGGCCGTTTGCGTCTAACTTGACCTTTACCTCAAAAACCTCAGCGCGTATGTCAAGTGTTGCTGACACCAAGGCATTGACCGTTACAAAATTCATTTGTTATGCTTGTTAATATAAACAGACTACAGCATTACATGGCCGTACATTATCGCTCAGTTCGTGACAAAAGTACGACCAAAAAAAAAAAAAAAAAATGGCTGGTTTGAACTTCGGCCAAGTTGGGTAAGTCAGGTAAGAAAATGCATTTCGAAGCCACGTCTGAGAGTTTCAGACACCATACTAAGCTGTTTTGTTGTTGTTTTTCCATGGTGAACAAATCGGCCGCAGAGCACACCAGCTTCAATTCGTGGTTCGTACTTCAAATACACACAAGCGGAATCTGGCTTCTACAAGTTTCAAACTCGCACGAAGCTGGTCTCTCCCGTAAAACATACAGCCGTTTTATTCCATGCATATAATCACAAGTAACAGCACTTGAAAACTGCTATGACGTCAGATGCCTGAAGACCACGAGCAGGACCAAGACAAATGGGGATGATCCCGCCGCCCGCAGAGACGAAGTTGCTCCACCTCTGGACCGGACACCGTCGGCGTTTGGTCGCATAACATTCTTATCTGCCGGTAACAAGATGATTACTGTTAGTGTTACGCCACAGAAAAAGTACAATCATGCTCATGTGACGTGTTGTTCCGTCGATGTATTTCTTGAGTAGAGTGCAAAACTTTGGCCAAAAATATTGTGTGTGTGTGTGTGTGTGTCGAGCAGTCACTGTACGATCTGCGCACAGATACCAGGAACCCGAAACTGATTTATAGGAAAATTAATTATGAATCTTTTAGTGGGCTATTCGTGCAAACCCCCCAAACTTACTCGGTAGGAATTGAGTTAAAATGGAACGCCTAACTCTCGCTGACTGTTGGCTCACCAGTGGCTTTAATAACAAAAAATAATAATAATCATAAATAGTACCTATTTAGCGCTTATTCTCGCAGCAAAGCAACTCATAGCGATACACAAACGCACGCGCGCGCGCGCACACACACACACACACACACACACACACACACACACACACACACACACACACACACACACGCACACACACACGCACGCACTGACACACACACATGCACACCCCGACCTGACGCAGACATAAAATTACAACCAAAGGCACTGAAACAATGGCAGACTACTTAAGTGTGAAAGGCCTGACGGAAGAGGTGGGTTTTCAGGTTCGATTTGAACTCGGACAGTGTGGGAAGATCACGAATTACAACCGGCAGCGAGTTCCAAACATTTGGGGCGAGGAAGGAACTGAAGAAGCGTTCGCCTGCGGTTTTCATGTTGCGCTTGGGGACTTTAAGAAGCTTTTCATCGGGAGGAAGGAAGCGTGCGAGACGGGTGGCAAGCGCGCAACAAAGCCTTTACCTGGTCCTCGTTGGTTGGGATCACGATTGCCGACCACTGGTCCGTACGTGTCGATGTATCCATTGTTGTTCCAAGGGGAAAGGTCGAGAGGGGGCGTCTCGGGAGCTGGTGTCACGTATATCGGCCTCTCCACCACCATCTGTGTGGTCGTCCGTTGCGTCGTTGTCGTTGTAGTCGTGGTCTTGATGTAGGCTGAATATTCTGCACGCACACGAAGTGGAACATGCTGAAGGGAACTATGACATTTCATAGTAGAATGATCGCCAATCAACTTGGAAGCCTTAAAAAAAATACAGATGGCTCATTGCTCTTTGAGGAGAGAATTGATTTTTGTCAAAACTGTTCGACTCCCTGGCGCTCTTATGATACATACATGCACGCTTGTAATACAAATCTGTTACATTTGCAAGGATTTTATTTTTCTGTCGTATCCAGAAACAAAGCGCGAATAAACTGTGTGTGTTGCTTGAAGCTTTTCCTTGCAACAGATAAGTCCTATATATTCGTCAGTAAAAAAAACACTTAGGAAAGAAACCAGAAACGGCGCAGTTAGTTAGTTACTTATTTAGTTAGTGTGCAGAGTAAAAAAAAACAACAAACAAACAAAAAAACAACAACAACAACATACCAAACAACATACTATGGAAACAACCCACAAAACGGCAATCTGGGGCTGAATGTTGGCGGTGAAAATAAGTTTATTGCCAGGTAATAGTAAAAACAGTGAAAATGGGCCTGGCATGTGGACTATTTGTATTCATGCGCGGCTGGCACCAGAACTAGACGACGACAGAGGAATGAGGGGGGATATGGTCGCTGCTAGCATAGCCAATAACTATAATATTGCAATTTGTTGAAATGTACTCTACACAAGAGTCTTTGGCTGCTGAATTCTTCTGATTCTTGAGGGTGAATTCTAAGGCATTTCTAGGGTGTCATATGCAGCATCATGTTTAATAGGAATATACAGCATTTTCTTTAAAATCCGTATCTATATTCTGTAGCCATGTGAGTTCACACCGTAAAGTATCATGGATTCCGAGTCCTTGCCCAGTGTGTTGGAGGCGACACAAGTGTACTCCCCGTAGTCATGACGCTCGATGGTGAAGATGCGGAGGCTAAGCGTGATGGTGTTGCGGTCCTCGTCGTATATCTCCAGTCGGTACTTCTGGTTCAGCGTGCTGATTCTCTCTCCGTTCCTGCTCACGCGATAAACACCATTGAACAGTCAGCGACACTACACTACACTACACTACACTACACTACACTACACTACACTACACTACACTACGGGGTGGGTGGGTGCTTGGGAGTTTAACGTCCTTTTCCACCACGTACGGGTGATATCAAAGACGGGACAACGATGAACAAGCCAGCACAAATATTTGGCCCCAGCCGGGATTCCAACTCACGACCCGAGCATTAGAAGTCCAACGCTCTACCATTCGGTCATCCCGGATCCCACAATACAATACAATACAATACAATACAATACAATACAATACAATACAATACAATACAATACAATACAATACAATACAATACAATACAATACAGATAACTTTATTGTCCATAAAAGGAAATTTGTCTTCGGCTTCACCGACAGGTAAGCGACTAAACACATGAGATCACACATGGAGTCTTGGCTTATTATAAGATCTCTCTCTCTCTCCCCCGCACCCCCCGCCACCGTCCTACCCCATCATGCCTCGAGCTGCAGCAGCACCAGAGTTGATAAATTACATAAAAACCCCAGTAATAACAATAATAAAATTAGACTAAATGACTAACACATTTTGTAAACGACAGCTCGTCAGAGGAATGACGTACGTAATCCCTAGTGAATAGTATCACGGCCACTGTAACTGGAAAACATTACAGTAGCTATTTACCTAAATGCACCATTGTAATAAATACTACTGTATCTCGACTGTTAGAATTAAACAATACAATACAATACAATACAATACAATACAATACAGCTTCTAATTTCTAAACTTATCATGTAATTTACTCCTCATCTCTTGATGTACACAGGAGAGACAGAGGGAGAGAAAGAGAGGTGGGGGGGGGGGAGGAGAGAGAGAGAGTGTGTGTGTGTGTGTGTGTGTGTGTGTGTGTGTGTGTGTGTGTGTGTGTGTGTGTGTGTGTGTGTGTGTGTGTGTGTGTGTGTGTTGTACCTCATCCACATGCTGACGGCGTGGGGAAAGGCAGTTACTGTACATTCCAAAATCGTCTCCTTCCCAATGTCTTGTCCAATCCTCTTGTTGGGCAGGTAAATCTCTGGAGCAACTGAAAATAGCATTATCGAAAACTTCAGCAAAATCAGCATTAACACATTCGACGCGTGTGTCGCCACTTTGTGACATTCGGCAGAACGATACAATAAGATCCAAAACTAGTAAAGGAACTTAAACTAGTACAAATAGCTCAATTCAGGAACTAAGCGAAACCAATACGCACACACACACACACACACACACACACACACACACACACACACACACACACACACACACACACACACACAGAGCCCCCCTCCCCCCCCCACACACACACACATACAGAGAGAGAGAGAGAGAGAGAGAGAGAGAGAGAGAGAGAGAGAGAGAGAGATGAAATGAAATGAAATGAAACTTTATTTGTCAACGGTAAAAGACACTGGTCCAGTGGTCCAGTTTTCATTCTTGCGAGAGAGAGAGAGAGAGAGAGAGACTGCTGCTGAGCTGACAGAACAGGTATGTTTTAACTGAGGTTTTGAAACTGGTGCGGAATCGGTAAATCCATGATGTTTTCAGGAAACACTTACATTCCACCGACACCTTGATCAGTCGGTTGACGGCCGGGGGGATGCCATTGAAAGCCACACATTCATAGGTGTCGCCACAGTAGCGCGTGACGTTGTGGATGATGAGTACTTCCCCGTTCACGCCGACCTCTGCCGAGAAGTTACGGAAACACGCGAATGGTGGCGGCACAAAAGGGACAAAGCAAATCATTCAGTAAGGAGAAAGCAAAAAGAAATAGATAAGAATTAAAGAGTAGAATTACAAGGAACACTTGCAGAATATCTGACATGACCATAAAAGGAGTATTTGTATCATTATCATTTGAAAAAGCGTACGCATAGCAAGCATGCTGCTGTCAAAGTGTTGAAGTAGTCAATCCTATGCATGCAAGAATATTGAAGATAAAAAAGGAAATACTATCTGCACTGATGTCACGTAAGTATTACTTCGTGACGTCCCCCACATGTTCAAAGTCTACTGCCATTGTAAAACTATAACCATAACACACGATTTTAGAATACGAAACCAGAAAACTATTTAATAAGCAAACATGCAAAATGCAACATTTGCCGTTGTGTTCTAAAATAGAGAAAATAGAAGAAAGAGAAGCGAAGGTGCCCTGATCGTCAAATAAATTGCATGAACATGCAAAACAAGTGTCACAATCCTTATACTGCTCGTCTTCCCTCCTGGGATTAATTTTCTTTGCAATTACTGTAGGTGCCTGATTTCAGGTAATGAAAGCCATTAGGAATTACATGCAATTAGGAAACCGGGCCATGTTTCCGTTTCAGGGTTTGAAAAAATTGAAATAATATTTGTAAATGGCAGCTGAAGTCAACTTGAAGAGAGTTGTGTGACTGTCGTTTCATGCGATTGGATGCCTAAACTGACACATGGAGGATGCGTGGCCCTAAAGTGGGTAGGTGGCATTCCAAAGTTAAAATGTTTGTTTCAAATTTGCAGACGATTGAAAGCAATAAGAAGATGCATTTGCATGCTAAATCTCAGCTACTGCCTACGTAAACATGTTTCAACACTGACGTGGTTTTTAAAACAAACGTAATAACACATGAATGATAAGGGAAAAAAAGGGTATCTCCCTAATCACGAAAGAAATTAACGCAGGCAAGCCCGAAATTAGTTGCTGAATAGCCGACAAGAAACAAACATGAAAACTCGTTTTCCAATGTTATTTTGCAAATGCTGGTAAGGTATGTGAAAGACAAATCCTCAATAAACGACGAGCTTTATGGTTCAGAGCGTGACAAAGGCGCTCCAAACTGAAAATGTGTTCTAATATCCATCCTCTTTATGACCTTGACCTTTGCAGAAAGCCCTACGCTGTCAGAGCAAAATGTTAACTGTTTCTATACTAACCACATATTAACCATCAAAATATCTGTGTGGGAAACACTCGATCCAAAACAAAGAATTAGAAACATAACTACAGCACACGTTTCCTCATACTTACTAAAACAAACATAAATTTTTAAAAAAGCCAATGCCTCTCAAAGCGCTTATATATGCGGGACATGATCGTTGATAAGAAGAACCCATATGATCGCAGTAAACCACTCGCTGCGTTGGTTACACAAACACGATCGAAAATGAAGCAATCCATCGCTGAAAGAAGGCTCTCATGTACTTCACCCTCCCTCGCGCATTTGGCTCGTGTGGAATCGAGTCTTTTACACCGAAAAGATTTCGCGGAGACCAGTGTTTGCAAACTCCTACGGAACCTCCAAAAAGCGAAGAATGTCTGAAATCAGAGGCGTTTTGCGAAAATACCCCTGCCGTTCACGCGGCAAATGCTGTGCAAATTTCGGTCAATATTGTCAGGGATTGTATGCCCAGAATTTGACAAATTCGGTAGGCTGGGCGAGTCATGTATGGTAAATACAGACGAGTCAACGTCTAAGGGGGGTAGGTAAATTTGATCGTTACTGAGTATAATTTGTAAGAGGTGGCGATTTCGATGGGCATACCAAGTCAACTGCTGTATCCACAATGCAGCCTCGTTCAAGCTGATTCGCCGTACAGTTTAGTAAGCTTTCGCGGATATGACCCTCAGACATTTTTGAGTGCTTGGTTTGCTGTTGGGGGTGAAGTGAGGTGGTGCTTGGGGTGAGAGAGAGAGAGAGACAGACAGACAGACAGACAGACAGACTGACTGACTGACAGACTGACTGACTGAGACAGAGAGACAGACTGACAGAGACAGACAGACAGCCTGACTGACTGTGGGGAGCGGGAGGGGGGAGGGGGATACTGTCTACATTTAGCTGAATCCTGGCAACAACAGCAAAGACCTTAGACGACTCTCCACCGAGGTACAGCAAAAACAGTAATAAAATATAATTACTCTCCCCTCAGACCTCACACGCTAGACGGGTTGATGTAGAAAAATGTCGCAGAAACAACTGGAAATGCTTCATTTTCGACATTTAAATCTGTAAGTATTCTTTATCGCTGACTACCATGCAGAAGTGAAAAACACAAACACAGATATCTTACTAGTCGTGCCCGGGCAGAACTCACTCTGTTTCTCCACCCCCTTCTCATTGGCCACGTGACGGTACCACGTCACATCCGGTGTGGGCACGCCAGTGACGTTGCACACTAGCGTCACTTTCTCGTTCTCCCGAACCACCATGTCCTCAGAGGAAAGATGGTCGATGATTTTGGCGGGAACTGAAACAAAGAAAATGAATCGATCGTATTGGTTCTATAATGTGAGTCTGCATTTCGAAAATGTTATGCTTAAAACGTATATTTAGGAAATTATGACTTTGTATGTGTCCATGGTTGGTATAGCTGTTCATTGTATCGTCCAGTTCACATAATTATGATAGTATACCTTAAATTTTCGGTGATGGTACATATTCCCGGTATTTTCCCACGGCCTTCTCATGAGTTCAGTTCAGTTCAGTTCAGCTAAGGCCTGTCCTTAACTGGGCACAGAGCGCGAAACACACATGCGCCACATCAAAGTCGTTGCACTCTGTGTGTTTACTAACTACAAAACTGAACAAAGGCAGCTGTGTACGATCACACGATCACACGATCACGATACTATACCATCCGACGCCCATAGCGTCCGCAATGGCAAACCTAGGCATGGCTTCCCCTCTAGGATGTGGCGTCCCGATCACTCACGGGGTGCCCGAACTATGGCAAACCTAGCCACCCTCATTGAAAGAGTGTCCCATCCCGCGCTACATTCTCGCTACATGCCGCCAAACGGAAATAAAATCAAAAACGTTCATACAGGGGTATATGGGATAGCAGGAGCAAAGGCCAGACTAACTACTCAACTATTTTTAACGCCCTGTACTGTTCTGATCTGGACATAGCGGTCAAAGACATTTAATCCTGAGTTTCCGTTCGACCATGATTTTTTTTTCATTCCACTTTTTTTTAGCCTCAGTTGCATGCAGGATGCCTCAGACTTTTGTTTTGTTTTTGTTTTTGTTTTTTCGAGCATCCTCTCTTCATAGGCTCCTTTTTTCAGCAGCAACAGTTAGTTCATGAACATGACCATGATGTTTACCTGAACTCTTCAAAGCCCAAGCTCGGCCACCCACTGCCTGATAAAACTTGTAAAAACGAACAAGCCACTGCACACCAGTGGGAGCCATTTCAAGCCACTATTAAGCAAGACGCCGGCCTTTCCCCGCTACGCGCAAGACCGCTGCAGATTGCGAAATAGTGGCTTCAACTTCAAGTAGCTTCTATTTATTTGAAGATTTCAAGTTAAAATGCGATTTGTGCATGGCCTTTTAAGACTTAACTCTTAATCGCAAGTTTACTTGAAATCTTCGGATCTCCAGAAGCCACTTCCGGCCACTGTTATGCAATTTGCAGCGGTCCCGGGCCTAGCAGGGGGGGGGGACCTACGCCTTGCGTAATATTGACTTAAAGTGGCTCGACCGTACTGGTGTACAACTCTTCTCATAGCAGGGATGGTCGGGAGAGGGCTCTTTAAGAGTTAAAGGGCAAACGACGGCGCCATATCATGTTCTCAAAGTAAAACGTTAAAGAACCAGCAAAGAGCCAGACGTGTCATTTGCTTAAAGGTCCCTGTCGGGTCCCGATGATTAAGACAAAAAGCGACGCTGAGACGTTCTCTGTGGACCAGCCGCCAGATTCCCTGTTATTGGATATGACACTCGACCTTTTGCAGTGTGTCTTCAGGGTACCAGCTAAACTTGTTTTGTTGTCACAAATACGTGTAATGTCTAGGCGGTAAATTATACGGTGGTGTCAGAAAGGAGTAGTTGTGTGTGTGTGTGTGTGTGTGTGTGTGTGTGTGTGTGTGTGTGTGTGTGTGTGCGTGCGTGCGTGCGTGCGTGAACGTCACCTGAAACACACTCCCTTCCCTATCACCTTTCAAAATTGGAAGAAACAGGTGCGTGCTGCTGAGCGCTAATTAAACGTTTGAGTTCCAAGTAACTGCACTTTGAAACGCACTGTGACCTCTGAAGAATGAATCCGACACACTTTCCACTGTATGAAGAACTACACGAAACTCACTACAACCTACATGAAAAGTAAAAATTAATGCAGATTTTTTCTTCTTCTTCTTCTCTTCTTCTTTCATTTTTGTGGCACCAACCTCTTGGAATTCTCTGCCAGCAAATCTGAGAAATGCGCCCACACTGTCTGTTTTTAAGAGCAATCTTAAAACGCTCTTTTTTTCCTTTTTTTTTGGGGGGGGGGGGGAGTCAAGCCTTCCAGTAATTTCCTGTGTCAGCAGCTAGTCAGATTCACCAGTGTATGCGTGTCCACCTTTTGTAAAATGTGCGTGAGTGTCGGTGAGTGACTGGCGCATAGACATTCGCCCTACAAATACCTTTTGTTCTTTCTTTTGGTCAACACCTTCCTTATACACTTCACGGCCAAACTGATCCTTACTGCTCTGTGTCAAAGCGACCGGGTTATCAGACAAACCAAGTGAGCTTGACAGATGGGCGCCGGTGTTCATTACACGGAGAAACAATAAACTTTCTTATTCCGCAACGGACTTCACAGTATCATGCTCTATACACAGTTCTCTAGATCCGCGCAGGAAAAGGAGACAGGGGATTTGGTCTAGTGGATAAGGCATCCGACTTCGGATCCTGAGCTGCCTGGTTCGAGTCCCCGGTGGGCAGGAATATGGTTGGATTTTTTTCATACCATATCGAGTCAAATCCATGTGCAGACTCGTTTGCGGTGCCTGTCTCGCCTTCGTGTACACACGCACGCACAAATATCAAGTGTGCACGCTAAAAATCCCACGTTCATCTTTCGAAGAAGAGTAGGCTGTGGCCGGTGGCGTGGTAAAACAGAAATACTGTCGCACGCACCAGAGTGAATAGCAGGCCTAGCGGCAGCAGGCTTTCCCTGCTTCGTCCTCCAGCCTTGCGGCGCCTAGAGCATCTCATTAGAGATGGATACGTGCGCCGAGGAGAAGTCTACCATACCATACCATACAAACCGAGCCATCCCTCCTACACTCTCCATTCACTCGTGTTTTATGCTCTCCCCGAGACCTGTGACGCAAGGCAGGTGATGTCCCGCGGGTTTTGACTGGCTGGCGAATGTCACGTGAGAGGAAGTGGGTCCGTGCCCTTTGGGTGCTCTCCCATCGGTATCAGTCCCACTCCGGGGGTTAAAGAGTGTTCTAACATCGCTAACCAAGTTATCGCTCAGCGAGAGGACTGCCACGGGGGACCCTCGGTCGTTTTCCTCCCTGTCTCGTATTTTATCTCCTTGCTTCACGGGGGCCGGTGTAGCATGCCGGGTGTCCTCCCCACCGTAAAGTGCCCCGGGTCTAAGCAGTTTGAGGCTGAAAGTGCCCCGGATTTAGGCAGTTCGATGCTGGAAGTACCTTGGTCAATACAGCTTGAGGCTGAAAGTGCCCCGGGTTTAAACAGCTCGATGCTGGAAGTACCCGGGGTCAATACAGCTTGAGGCTGGAAGTGCCCCGGGTCTAAGCAGCTTGAGGCTGAAAGTGCCCCGGGTTTAAACAGCTCGATGCTGGAAGTACCCGGGGACAATACAGCTTGAGGCTGGAAGTGCCCTGGGTCTAAGCAGCTTGAGGCTGAAAGTGCCCCGGGTTTAAACAGCTCGATGCTGGAAGTACCCGGGGTCAATACAGCTTGAGGCTGGAAGTGCCCCGGGTCTAAGCAGCTTACGTCTGAAAGTGAAACGGGTTTATGCAGCTCGACGATGGAAGTACCCGGGGTCAGTGCAGCTTGAGGTTAGCAGTGCCCCGGGTCTAAGCAGCTTGAGGCTGAAAGTGCCCACGATTTAAGCAGCTCGATGCTGGAAGTACCCGGGGTCAATACAGCTTAAGGCTGAAAGCGCCCGGGAGTCAAACTAACCGTGGAGTACATCTGGCTTATTTCACCGGGAAGAGTGAAGATGGTAGCGGCCGGAAACAGGATGGAATGTGGAAACAGGGCCTAAGCGCAATGACTTCGACAGCACTTAGACCCTTTCTCCTGGTGACGGTTGATCTTGTTACTGACGATGGTTTCGTTGTATCCAAAAACAGAACCACACTTGTACTCAACGGTGTTTTGTGTGTTTTCTGTAATAATTGTATTAGATCCTTAATCTAGTGGTAGTATTAACGCTCAGTTTGTGTAGTTCGCCCGCTAGGGGGTGCAAATGTATACCAGTTGTAAGCAGGGGGAGCACATGTACTCCAGCTCTCCACTCAGAGCGATTGTATCCTGCCCTTCGGTCCGGTCAGCTCTCGCGATATTGCCGTGCTGTTTTCATCGACAAGCTCGTTGCCGGAAAGCTAAACGGTTACGAATTGTGACAGGTACTATACACGTACATATATCTTCACCATCCGATGGCTACATTCGTTTCATACTTTCGTTTAAGTTACATTCGGAAAACGAAGGGAAAGGTGGGGGGGGGGGGGGCGGAAGCCGGGGTACTTGGAGAGAATCCCCGACGTTCGACCCGAATGAACGGTGCCACGTACGAGAAGGAACAATTCGTTGCATGCCCCGAGTGAAACTCGTTCCTGACCTCTTTCATTGCTGACGAAGTCTCTTAACCAGTAAACCATGGATCACCTCGGTCTCATGCATTAGACCCTTAACTCTTAAAACCCAAGCAAAAATCGCAGTTTTACTTGAAATCTTCAGATCACTGGATGCCACTTCAAGCAACTATTCTGCAGTCTGCAGCAGACTCAGGCCTAGCGGGGAAGGGTAGTGGCTTGAAGTGACTCCTACTGTGTGCAGTGGTTTGTTCTTTTTTAACAAGTCTTATCATATAGCGGGCAGGGGGGTGGGCAGCCTTGGGCTCTCGAGAGTTAAAGACACCAAACTGAAGACCACGTACCGTCCACTCTGAGATTGATGGTCTTGATCTTGACAGGGACCGTGTTGACCTGGCAGTTGTAGACGCCCTGGTCCTTGTAGGACACCTGGCGGATGTGCAGGTTCCAGTCTTTGGTGAACGGCCTCTCAATGGACAGCCGCTCGTCATCTATGATGCGTCTGTCCTCGAAGGTGAGGAGTGTGGAGAACTGGTCAGTCCAGATCACCTGGAAGTACAAATAAGGAAGACTGCAAACAAAACAACAACTATCACATTTCAAAGACTTTTATTTATTTATTATTTGTTTTACTACTTTGTTATCATTATCATTATTATTATTATTATTATCCCTTTAGGGAAATTCGCAATGCTCCCCACCCCTCACCCCCCCCCCCCCCCCCACCCCACCCCCACCCCCCCCCCCCCCACACACACCCGGGGTGGAAGCGCGTCGCCGCGGTGCAGCGCCCTTAAACATACCTATAGTATTTTTCAGTTTTACTGGGGGAGGAAAGCCGGATAACCCGGAGAGAAATCCCCCGAGGAGCCTCCCGGTAGCCACAAATCACATATCACAATTGCCACCACACTAATATACAGAGCAACAAAATTTTTATTAGTCAAGGTGACAAGTAAAATCATGAAATAAAAACTATACTAAAAACTCGAAAAGGAGGCGATTACAAAATTAAAATGCAAGCGATGTTGAGTATTGCTTGCGCGTTCGGGCAAATTATGACGGGGCAAAAAAAAGGAGAACATGATAGTGCATCTTCCAATCCCGTAACGAGCTTTCTCGGTGTGTTCGTTTTGCAAGTCGAGACGCCTCCTACACGTTAGCCTCCTATTCTTCTTCATTATTTCCAAAAACCAATGTGTTATTTTCCAATTTTCCCTCCTACCCCTCTCCTCTTGCATCGCCTCTTTTCCCCCTCCGCAACAGCTATCCCTCTTCCCAGCCACCTCCAATCCCCCCCCCCTCAACCTCCACTCCCCACATCAACTTTCTAACCCCCGTCCCAGCCTGGAGACAACGTTGTGTTTTCTTTGTGGTTAATGCAGAGTTTGGCAAGCCGATCCAATCAATCGATTGTCGATTTACGGGCTAAACGACGTTTAGTGGAACGAGGCAGAAACAAGGTCTCAGTTCTCATGGCCTTCCTGTAAGAGATCTTTGAGATCTTCAGTCTTTCCCCTCTGTCCCGCTGAGTCTGCCTTTCAACACCCGCAGAAGTTTTGTTTGTTTGTTTGTTTGTTTTTCTGTCACAGATCTGTAGCACATTTCGTACCGCGCACGAGTATCCCGCGTATCGTTACGGGATTGGAAGATGCACTGTCATGTTTTTTTTTTTTTTTCCCCGTGGACCTTTTTTCGGTGTTGGCCCTGTATGCGAAAATCAGGCAAGATTAACGGTTCCTTCACGGCTCCTACTGCAGCATATGCGAGTACAATCAAAGTGCAACGCTCCCACAAAGCCAAATTTAAATCAGCTCAGACATAAATTATTTGTGATTTTTTTTAGTAATGCCACTCTAAACTTTTTTGGTAGAAACTGAGTTCAAGTCGCCAGTTCTATGACCGATAGGCTTTGCCTCAGACATCTTTTGGTTTGGAAACGTTGCGCTTGCGGGAGTGTCCCTGCGCTCGTATCAAGCTATCTTGAAGAAAAGTAAAGCGCTCAATGCAATACACTACTGTCTGCTCTTCGTGCGCACGGGCATTGTAACGGCCCCTAACTGTCCTGGTTAGCCGAGAAAGCTGCATGGCTGTGGTAGATACTGTGGTTTCTTTTTGGTTTGTGTAGCCGATAGGGTCGGTCTCAGGCTGAGCCGTGATACGTACCTGCTCCTCAAGGGTTTCTCTGCGGGTCCTCCGGCTTCTTCTCCCGGGCAAAATTCAAACTAGCCTCGTGTTGCTAGTTTTCTCCAGATGAACCTCCCCGAGAGTAGGTTTAAGAAATTAAACTATATTAAACGGTCGACAAAAAGTCACGTTCTTTAACGTGCCTATCTACGTGTATTTGTGGGACTTCATCGTGCATTGTTGTTGTTGTTGTTGTTTGGGTGGGGTTGTTTTTTTTTTGCGTTTGCCTCCAGCTGGGATTAGAACCCATGACCCGAGCACTGACAGTCAAGTGCCCTTCCAGCTCGGCTATCAAGAGAAGAGACAGACAGACAGACAGACCGACAGACAGACAGACAAACTCATGTCCTGCCTCCATTGAGACGCCTACCAAAAAAAAATGCAAGAAAGTCTAACCCCCGAAATCTAGCTGGGAAAATAACCCCACAACATGCCCCTTGACATATCCCAGCGGAGCCACAATTCTGCAGCAAGAAAACGCTACCAGAATGCAAGGAACCCGACCAGGCTACAAGCGGGCTATTACTATTAGTGCGAACGCATTAGTTGGGACAGGACCGACCCATTTGTGCTAAGGAGTCCCCCTCCCTTAACGCTACCTCTGTCATTTTGGGTGAGCATGGCAATTACTTCCCTCGGCCCCGGCCCCTCCTCCCCCGTCCACCCCCCGTTCCGCCCCTCCCCTCATATCCCTCACAAAAGAGAACGATTACTCCGGTTAGTCATGGTTGGGGTCTCATTGCAGTGGGCGCCTTTACGTAAAACTGTAAGGGATCTCATTGCAGTGGGCGCCTTTACGTAAAACTGTAAGGGGTCTCATTGCAGTGGGCGCCTTTACGTAAAACTGTACGGGGTCTCATTGCAGTGGGCGCCTTTACGTAAAACTGTACGGGGTCTCATTGCAGTGGGCGCCTTTACGTAAAACTGTAAGGGGTCTCATTGCAGTGGGCGCCTTTACGTAAAACTGTAAGGGGTCTCATTGCAGTGGGCGCCTTTACGTAAAACTGTACGGGGTCTCATTGCAGTGGGCGCCTTTACGTAAAACTGTACGGGGTCTCATTGCAGTGGGCGCCTTTACGTAAAACTGTAAGGGGTCTCATTGCAGTGGGCGCCTTTACGTAAAACTGTAAGGGGTCTCATTGCAGTGGGCGCCTTTACGTAAAACTGTACGGGGTCTCATTGCAGTGGGCGCCTTTACGTAAAACTGTACGGGGTCTCATTGCAGTGGGCGCCTTTACGTAAAACTGTAAGGGGTCTCATTGCAGTGGGCGCCTTTACGTAAAACTGTACGGGGTCTCATTGCAGTGGGCGCCTTTACGTAAAACTGTAAGGGGTCGCATTGCAGTGGGCGCCTTTACGTAAAACTGTACGGGGTCTCATTGCAGTGGGCGCCTTTACGTAAAACTGTAAGGGGTCTCATTGCAGTGGGCGCCTTTACGTAAAACTGTAAGGGGTCTCATTGCAGTGGGCGCCTTTACGTAAAACTGTACGGGGTCTCATTGCAGTGGGCGCCTTTACGTAAAACTGTACGGGGTCTCATTGCAGTGGGCGCCTTTACGTAAAACTGTACGGGGTCTCATTGCAGTGGGCGCCTTTACGTAAAACTGTAAGGGGTCTCATTGCAGTGGGCGCTTTTACGCCAAACTGTACGGGGTCTCATTGCAGTGGGCGCCTTTACGTCAAACTGTAAGGGGCCTCATTGCAGTAGGCGCCTTTACGTCAACCTGTAAAGGGTCTCATTGCAGTGGGTGTTTTTACGTAAACCTGTAAAGGGGTTCTTTGCAGTGGGCGCCTTTACGTAAAACTGCATAATTATTTTGAACTGAATTATCACCTGGTGGTTGCCAAGGAACTTGACAGAGCAGGGCAAGATGGCCGTTTCCTTCTCTGTGACCGTCACGTTCACCAGCGGCATGTCGAACTTGGGCTCCACAGAGACCGACACTGCAACAAGATACAAGAGATACAATGTACAAGAAAAGATTTATTCCTGTAATCCTTTTTGAGGTATGGAGGGGTGGGTGGTGGGTGTTTGGGAGTTTAACGTCCTTTTCCACCACATACGGGTGAAATCAAAGACGGGGCAACGATGAAAAAGCCAGCACAAATATTTGGCCCCAGCCGGGATTCGAACTCACGACCCGAGCATTGGAAGTCCAACGCTCCACCTTTCGGCCACCCAGGCTACCTTTTCAGGGGTATGGAGGATATCGGAGAAAAGTACAGGCGGTAGCAGCAAGGAAACAAAAATAGTCAGCATAATGTATAAAGGACAAGAATCGATAAATCCAGTTGTAACACGAATATATATGTACACGAAGATAACGGATGCTAGCAAGACATATGAAGTGCGCAACCAACTAATCAAAACAAGCGCTGAAGGACAAATACAAAAAACAACGAAATCGTCACACACACACACACACACACACACACACACACACACACACACACACACACACACACACACACACACACACACCGTCGTAAAATAAAGTTCGTTCGGTCGTTCTTTTTTGTCACACGGAAACTTGTGCTTCTCACCAGTCTTGTTTTGACCTGTCTACTTGTTCACCGCACCATTCTTGCTTAAGCTTATTGCACGTGCCCCAGACAGTCTAGGACACGAACCAATCAGAACTAATTATACATCCCCCTGTGGGTGTATTCCCAAATGACGTTTTAGCTGGGTCTCTCATTCTTGTGAAAATTAGTTGTAACGATATTTCAGGACAGAGCCACCCACTGCAAGGCTCTTGCAATACAAGACTTTTTTTTTATTTTTGGACAGACGGGCGAGTC
The DNA here is from genome assembly GCA_018292915.2 of Batillaria attramentaria. Classification (NCBI taxonomy): domain Eukaryota; kingdom Metazoa; phylum Mollusca; class Gastropoda; family Batillariidae; genus Batillaria; species Batillaria attramentaria. The sequence continues at coordinate 96,067 of JACVVK020000111.1, read as the reverse complement.
AACCGCAGGGTTAATTTGTCACGAGCATATGGTTCTTGAGGGGTTTTGCAATCTGTGGAAAAGGAAAATAGAGTAGAGGAGAGAGAATGTTCCTTGTTGAATATTTAGACCGAGGTCATGATTCTACCATCATTTTGTCTGAGAGGTATGTCTTTGTCCGAGGGTGTATTGTATGCACTTGCTTCTAAATGCCAGCAGTCTGGTGAATGGTCAATGATTTTGTGTAAGAACCTTGTCTCACTGCGACTGCAACTGATAGCTGCTCTCTCTCTCTCTCTCTCTCTCACACACACACACACACACACACACACACACACACACATGCGTCGTGGAAACTCTCTCTCTCTCTCTCTCTCTCGTAAATCAAGTTTCAGGAACTTTCATTTGCCTTAATTGCCACAGGCTTCAATTTAATTTTAATGTGTGTGTGTGTGTGTGTGTGTGTGTGTGTGTGTGTGTGTGTGTGTGTGTGTGTGTGTGTGTGTGTGTGCCGGTCCCAAGGATCCCAAGCAACAGTTCTCGTCTTCTCCTTCACCGCTTCTCTATGGAAGAGAAATCAGAGAAAAATGCATGCATTTCGTTGAATTACAAGCACGCGTTTTGTCCTCTGTCTATTTTCCGAGACGCAAAACACAAGGCAATAACCATGCATTTCGCAGCTTCCAGTTTTGTCTGGAAGCGGTGCGATCTGACGCGATGCGATATGACACGATGTGACGCGATGCGATATAACGCGATGTGACATGATGCGATGAGATGTGACGCGATGCGATGAGATGTGACGCGATGTGACGCGATGAGATGAGATGCGATGTGACGCAATGCGATGAATTGCGATGTGACGCGATAAGATGAGATGCGATGTGACGCGATAAGATGAGATGCGATGTGACGGGATGCGATGAGATGTGAGGCGATGTGACGCGATGCGTTGAGATGTGAGGCGATGTGACGCGAGGCGATGAGATGCGACGCGATGTGACGCGATGCAATGAGATGCAATGTAATGCGACATGATACGATACGACACAAATTCCCATTATCCAGTGAAATATACCGGGATTTGTTGTTGATGTTGTTGCTGCGGTTGATGTTGATGTTGTTGTCGTTGTCGTTCCTGTAGTAACTAACACACATTAAGTTTAACTGGTCCATAAAAGCCGAAGCAAAAACATCACACCAGTCGTATTGTGAGCAACAGGGGCATCGCTGCCAGGAACACTCAACAACACTGAAGTGGGAGCTTTTAGCAACTAGAGCTGAAATACAAAAATACAAAAAAACTCATGTACACCACCACGCTAGTCGTTTAGATAGTGTAGTCGTTTCGCCCGTGGTCGCCCGTGCTACTGTCAGGATGTGGTGTATGGCCGTTGAGGCGGTGTAAAGCAACCCATGCATTCAGACGAACCATCCACGCACACTCACGCACACCATGCAGGAAACGAACACGACGAACAACATGCAGGTTACCAGTCAGGAGAACTGCAGGCGGATTGCTTGGGTATAATCCCTTGTAGAACACACACACACACACACACACACACACGCACACACACATGCACTCGCTCATCCGTTCGCCATTCTCTTGCACACTCTCACGTCACTGACTGTCATGGTCACCGTATCATGGTGACCATGAGCCAATGACGACAACAATAGTAAGTTGGTTAGTTGTTTAACGTCCTTTTTCCACCACGTGCGGGTGAAATCAAAAGACGTGACAGCGAGGAAACCGCCACACTAGTTGCATAGTTGGCTGGTTGGTTGGTGGGTTGGTTAGGAGTTGAATGTCGTTTTCTCACCGGCGTGCGAGTGTTAACGAAGACAAGTTAACGAGGAAAAAAGCCACATTACTCATGTAGGAAACAACAGAGGCTTCAACACAGAACAATAAAAAGAATAACAACGGTACTACAACAAACCAGCTTTCCAACAAAAGACCTACATGACCATGATTTTTATCAAATGAAAATACGCCATCGATCAAGATACCCCCCGCTAGGTGTCGCTAGCAAGGGGCAGCAACTCGTTAGTGTGCTTCACTAGGGGGCGCGGTGTTGGCCACCTCGCCCCGCGCTCAGAGTCAATTGCTTCTCTTGTTGCTGGGAAAGGGTTCGATGTTCCTGCAAATTCTTTCACGCCACGAATCCCATCTCGGTCGCATGTTTCAGTTCTGAGAGATTGTCCTGAGCCGGGGAGAAGACTGATCGTAAAGTTTGCGGGAAACTTTTCCCTTCCGGGCTCTAGTCCCTTCCCTTCTCCGCTCGCATAAATTCTCCCTTTTGCTCCGCCGTCGTTTGAAGCGAAAGATTCCCCTAGAACTCCTGTCTGTTTCGGAAAAGATTTTTCAAAGTGATTTACGCACGACGTCGAAAGGGTTTTTCGTCGGTGGCGTGCGGAGCTTTCCACACCCGAGGACAATCCATATTGTCGCCGTAAGAAAGAGTTGAAGGAACGACCCATTTATCTACTGACTCACATCGACAACGCGTGCTATATTCGTAAATGTAGTCTCTGGGATGTTTCTGGGCTACAATAAAAGAAATGTGAGTGCTCTTATTCAGTAGAGTGTATGAGGGGTGGGGTGGGGTGGGGTGGGGTGGGGTGGGGTGGGGTGGGGTGGGTGTTTGGGAGTTTAACGTTCTTTTCCACCACGTAAGGGTGATATTAAAGACGGGACACTGATGAAAAAGCCAGCACAAATATTTGGCCCCAGCCGGGATACGAACTCACGACCCGAGCATTAGAAGTCCAACGCTGTACCATTCGGCCATCCCGGCTCCCCTAATAGAGTGTATGATGGTGGTGGCGGTGGTGTTTGTGAGTTTAACGTCCTTTTCCACCACGTATGGGTGATATCAAAGACGGGGCAACGAGAAAAAGGCCAGCACAAATATTTGGCGCCAGCCGGGATTCGAACCCACGACCCGAGCATTGAGAGTCCAACGCTCTACCATTCGGCTATCCCGGCTCCCCGCAGAGTAATGACGAATCAAGCCCAAGAACAGATTTCAATCTGAACATACGAAGATCATCACTACACTAGTTTGACGATAACGCGGACGACGAGAAAACTATTTCAAGAGCGATCCAAATAGACTGGGTGGGTGGGTGTATGAGAGTTTAACGGCCTTTTTCACCACATAGGAGGCAGCGAGAAAAGGCCGGCCAGCACAAATATTTGGTCCCAGCCGGGACTCGAACTCCCAACCTGAACATGGTAAGTCCAACGCTGTACCGTTCGGCTATCCCGGCTCACGTGAATTACGCACATTCGCTCACACACTGAACATAAACACATTACCATCGCGTGGTGCGAAGGGTCATCTCAGCGTATTAAGTTTAGGAATTTAGAATTGCTTTTTTTCATTTCAGATTTTGCGGGCTGAACATTTCAAGAGCAGTAGGGGAGGATCCCGGAGTACCCGGAGAGAACCCCCGACGATCGGCCCGAATGAACGGTGCTACATACGAGAGGAAAAGTTCTGTGCCCCGAGTGGGACTCGAACCCCTGACCTCTCGCATTGGTGACGTAGACTCTTAATCACTACAGCACCGACCGCTTTATTTATTTATTTATTTATTTATTTATTTATTTTACTGCTTTCGGGAAATTCAGGCTGCTTCTCCCGCGGGGAAAGAGCGTCGTCGCGGTGCAACGCCACCCAATACCTATCCTATTTTTCAGTTTAGCTGGGGGAAGGGAAGGGAAGCCGGATAACCCGGAGAAAAACCCCCGATGAGCAGTCCGGCATCCAGGAATCACATAACCCAAGCGCGGTCTGGTGACAGCTGTGACGGCCGTTCAGCATCGCAGCGGCTAAGTCCGACGCTCTACCTATCAGACCACGGCTAAACTTCACTAACTCCATTGCAGGTGGGTGGGGTGGGTGGGTGTCTGGGAATTTAACGTCCTTTTCCACCACATACGGGTGATATCAAAGACGGGGCAACGATAAAAAAGCCAGCACAAATATTGGGCCCCAGCCGGCAAACTCCATTGCACTTGGCCCTGACATAAACCACTGTCCAGACATAAACTACTGTTTTGAAGTAAGGCGTTACACGGACTCGAAGAAAAGTTTTCAACTTCGTTTTTCATAGAGGCTTCAGCGCACAGCAGCTAACGCACTTTGACAAAAAAAAAAAAAAAAAAAATGTACGCACACTGACTTGTAGCGGGGCGTTGTTTTGACAAAAACTGTGTAATGAAAAGCCAGTAGCCGCTGGCGGTCGTTTTTGAGTTCATTCAGTCACCGTGTATGACTCTCAGCAGTCTATCCCTGGGGGTCCGCGAAACAAGATTAAATGATAACAAAAAGAGGAGAGAGAGAGAGAGATGGGGGATGGGGTGGGAGGGGGGGGGGTGAGAAAGAGATGGTTGATTTGGGAATTTAAAGTCCTTTTGCCACTACGTTCGGTGATATCAAAGGTGGGGGAACCACGAAACAGTAAGCTTTGTTTGGGAGTTTAACGTACTTTTCCACCACATACGGGTGATATCAAAGACGGGGCAACGATGAAAAAGCCAGCACAATATTTGGCCCCAGCCGGGGTTCGAATTCCCGACCCGAGCATTAGAAGCCCAACGCTCTACCATTCGGCCACCCCGGCTGTCATATGGAAAAGTTTATATAAACAGTCAAGTATCATATGGAAAAAGTTTAAAATACGACAGTCAAGTCTCACATGGAAAAGTTTAAAATAAAACAGTCACATGTCATATGGAAAACTTGAAAATAAAACAGTCAAATTTCAGACGGAAAACTTTTAATAAAGTGGCCAAGTCTCATATGGAAAAAGATGAAAATAAAACAGTCAGGTGTCATATGGAAAAGATGAAACTAAAACAGTCAAGTTTCAGATGGAAAAGTATAAAATAAAACAGTCACGTGTCATATGAAAAAGTTGAAAATAAAACAGTCACGTGTCATATGGAAAAGATGAAAATAAAACAGTCACGTGTCATATGGAAAAGATGAAAAGTCTCAGACGGAAAATTTTCAATACAGCAGTCAAGTTTCACATGGAAATAGTGGAGACTTGCACACAAGCGTGCCACAGCCAATAACATCACCTCTCGCAGACAAACAAAAATCGATGCAAGGGAAAAAACACCCATACAGTCCACTTGGGTAACGGAATAATGAATCGTATTAATCAGACCATCCCTACCGAAAGAAGATACCCCAGTCCTCCAAAGAATTTCCTCTCTCTCTTTCCCCGACCCGTGTAATCAGATAAACCCTAGCCACGAAATGTTACGGGCAGCACGGCCCATGATTGTGAAGACGAATTGGCCGGCTACTAATTAAAGACTCGCTTGACGGCCATACAACTGAGGGTATAAAACCCTTTTTCCTGCCGGGCCCGTAGCCCGTCTCCCCCTTCTCCTATTTCTGAAACCGAATAAAAAATATATTAAAAAAAGTGAGAGACGAGAAATCATATCTCGTCAGATGGGGTGGTAGAGGGAAGTTGCCCACTATACAAAAAAGTGAGAGACGAGAAATCATATCTCGTCAGATGGGGTGGTAGAGGGAAGTTGCCCACTATACAAAAAAGTGAGAGACGAGAAATCATATCTCGTCAGATGGGGTGGTAGAGGGAAGTTGCCCACTATACAAAAAAGTGAGAGACGAGAAATCATATCTCGTCAGATGGGGTGGTAGAGGGAAGTTGCCCACTATACAAAAAAGTGAGAGACGAGAAATCATATCTCGTCAGATGGGGTGGTAGAGGGAAGTTGCCCACTATACAAAAAAGTGAGAGACGAGAAATCATATCTCGTCAGATGGGGTGGTAGAGGGAAGTTGCCCACTATACAAAAAAGTTTTGGTCGACGTGTTTTTACTCGTACTGGCGATTTCGTCCCAGAGTGGGCGATTTTGCGAGGGCGGATTCAGGAAGTCAGGTGGGTGGGTGTTTGGAAGGTTAACGACCTTTTCCACCACGTAAGGGTGATATCGAAGTCAGGGCATTGAGAAAAAGGCCAGCACAAATATTTGGCCCCAGTCGGGATTCGAACTGACGACCCGAACATTGAAAGTCCAAAGTCCAACTCTCTGCCGGGGAGCCAGGGTGGCCGAATGGTAGAGCGTTGGACTTTCAATGCTCGGGTCGTGAGTTCGAATCCCGGCTGGGGCCAAATATTTGTGCTGGCCTTTTTCTCTTTGCCCCGTCTTTCATATCACCCCCATGTGGTGGAAAAGGACGTTAAACCCTCAAACATCCACGCATCCTTTTTCAGGACAAGTACTCCGGTGTAAGTCTGCACGCCAACAATGTAGTTGTCAATGATAAACCAGGTAACACCCTCTTTTGGGAGGACTTTCAAAGAAGGGCCGTCCTCCTCGAGATCCGCAGCCCCAAGAAATTAAGCCCTGTCTAGCGTATCACATCAGTTGGTGGAGTACAAGCGAGAGAAAGAAAAGCCCTCAAATAAAAAGAAAGAAAAAAAAAAAAAAAGGATCCTGATCCTTCATATTTCTCAATGTTAAGCGATGGCGAGGAATGACAGATCGTATCGATTTTGCCTCACGAGGAAACAAATTATTTCGCCGCTTTGCTGCCCCCCTAGTCCGAACCGACACACACGTGGTGTGAAGGAAGCAGCCATGGAGAAGAGAATGGGCCGGTGAAAGGGAGAGGGGGTGGGGGCAGAGTTGGGGGTGGGGGAAGGGGGTTGGAAGGGATGCGTAGGTACGTACGTGCGTGCGTGCGTGCCTGCGTGTGTGTGTGTGTGTGTGTGTGTGTGTGTGTGTGTGTGTGTGTGTGTGAGGGAGACAGGGACGGGGAAAGAAGAAAGGTTCAAGTTAGTTTATTCAGTGCATGTGAAAACACACACACACACACACACACACACACACACACACACACACACACACACACACACACACACACACACACACAGCCACACATACCAAAAAGAAAACGACGAAAATAAAATACAGACCGAAAGAAAAGAAGAAAAAAAAAACACAAAACGTTGACCCAGATGACGTAAACCCCCGGACTACTGCCAAATGTCAGCACAGTGTTCGGGCGCTGTCTGTCTGTATCGATACTCATACTTCTAGCCAGACGCGCTGTACCTTGAGGAGAAGCGGGCCCAACACCACACAACATCTTCACTTCCGAGAAACCTTCCCGTTCTTCACACAAGCTCTAAGGCCAAATCCGGCACGCGGGTACTCACCATTCCTCTTCATGTCTGGCTAAAACAAAGTATCTTACAAACGATATCCACGTCGGATGCTTGGTTTTGCCAGAAATGGGCAGATTGGATGTCAAGCTGTGTGGGTCGGAAAGAAGAGCCGTGCCTGACTGACTGTTCAGTATGCGGTGCTCAAGACTCAGCAGCGATTTTAAAGCCGCCTCATCGAAACGCTGCAGACAATGACATTGACAGTAACTGGAGTATCCAAGACGATGGTTTTTGTTCGATTATTTGTTTTGTTTGTATTTTCCAACGGTGCAAGTTCGTGGCGAAAGTGTTATTCTGTAAAGAAGAAGAAGAGAAAAAAAAAAAAAGTTACACCGGACTTCGGGGTGGGTGGGGGTGGGCGTTTGGGAGTGTACCGACGTTTTCCACTACCTAATGGTGATATCAAAGACGGGGCGACGCGAAAAAGGCCAGTACAAATATTTGGCAACCAGCCTGGATTCGAACTCACGATCCGAGCATTGAGAGTCCAACGCTCTTCCATTCATCTATCCCGGCTCCCCACACCGCACTAGTGACTAATAAAAATAATAATAATAATGAGAATTGTATAGGCGCTTTACCCAGTTTTTTTGAGTCGGCTCAAAGCGCCGCGAACTGAACCCAACACGCACGCTGACGTGAATCACACGCATTCTCTCACACACTGGACATAAACACGTTACAATCACGTGGTGCGGAGGGTCAGCTCAGCTATTTAAATTTCGGAATTTAGAATTGCGTTTATTTTTCAAATCTAGTGTGTTAATGTCATTTAGTAGGTGAACTATCTTTTGCGTTACAGCACAGTTTTTCTTCGGTATCAATTAGATCAGGTTTAGAACATGGCCAGCGAGTATTTCGGAACTATAGCCTTGCCGTACGTCGTCTGAAAACTTGCTCGTCGTACGTCGTGGGTGCAAACATACCCATGCTTTTTAAGAAGGGGGAAAAGTGTCATTATACAATGTTTGTCTTATTTAGTTGTTTGTTCACCAACAAAATCAAACGTGTTTTGGTATGCACCTCCCCAGTACCTTTATTAGCAAAGTCACGATGTCTCGTGGATCTAGCATGAAAATTGTCTGAGCTTGCACGTTTGAACGAACGTGTGAGTGCAACTGTACCCACGACGTACGGCGAAGGATAGAATGCTCAAAGGAGCTGACGAAAGACACCATCGGGGTCGCGCGACTGTAAAGATCAATGTGCGAATAAAGTTAGTCGTGACAGTAGTGTTGCACGTTACTCAGGAACTCAGCAACGGATTCCAACTAAAGACAGCGAGAATAAGGCCCTGGGATTATTTGAGGGTTATTTGAGGGTTAGTAACAGGCAACCCCCAACCAAATTCTCGACACCATGTCCTACGTTCCAAGCGCCACCGTGGAGCCGGGGTGGCCGAATGGTAGAGCGTTGGACTTCTAATGCTCGGGTCGTGAGTTCGTATCCCGGCTGGGGCCAAATATTTGTGCTGGCGTTTTCATCGTTGCCCCGTCTTTGATATCATCCGTCACCCGTATGTGGTGGAAAAGGACGTTGAACCCCCAAACACCCACCCACCCACCCACCATCCAAGCCTCACCACCTCTCCCGCCCCGCTCCCATCCCCACTTCCCGCTTCCTCTAACACAACCTCCTCTTCAGACAAATCATCCAATGAAAAATAAAAAAAAAAACATCTGCATAGCAGACATTGCGTCGCACACCACCACAGTCTACTGATGAAAGCAGTGTCGGAAAGTTTGGATACAGGACAAACGGTGTGGGTTTTGTGAGAGAGAGAGAGAGAGAGACGTTCCATCCCCCCTTCCCCTTCCCGTCCCTCCCCCCCCCCTCCCCTCCGACATCGGTTGATTAATCCAGCCAGCAATTTCCCGCCCCACCGATCCTCAGAAAGCACCCGACCCCTCCGCCATGCTCTGTGACAAAAGATGATTCGGCGACTCTCCGTTCGGCTTCTCACCCATCTCACGTTCAGTTCACACAAAACTTGTGTGTGACCAAACAGCGTCAAGCCAGCAATAGTTTCCAACCACTGGTCTGTATAAACTGTACAGACACTATAGGTCTAGATGCTAGAAAGGAGTTCGTCTAAATACCGCAATATGTGTCTGTGTAAACTGACATAATTGCTGTAGATTGTCATTATTGGAATATGTACTGGTTTATGTTGCTGAAACAGGTTACAGTCGCGGGTGCAGAAAAAGAATAAGCGCCCTGCAGCAGCGCCCAGTTTCCACTGGCTGTGTGAACCGAGTCTGTATGATTCATCTGTCTACCACTGCCATGGCCGCCCTGGCAGTCTGCCTAAACAGTCTGCCTTGAGTAGTGTTCGGATGGACGATTCAGTTAGGGTAGCTGTCCCTTCCCTCATGACCTGCCCATTAGGGCCGTCTCCAGTCACATCTTGTGGCGTGGGACGTAATTTAAACAGCCCCCAAAGTCTTTATTATTGGTGTGGGGGGGGGGGGGGTGAGGGGGGGGGGTGAGGGGAGGGGGGTGAGGGGGGGTGAGGGGGGGGGTGAGGGGGGGGGGGCTGTGTGTGTGTGTGTGTGTGACGTCGCTGAAACATGTCAGTTTAATGTGGCATTTGCTGCTATCCAATCGTTTGAGACTTGTTCCATTTCGCCACGTGGGTAATGCTGATATTAAGGCAGACACAACCGCTTGAAGAACCCCTCTCTTTCTCTATGATTATGCCCTGACCTCTAGTGTGGCCCCTCATCAGACAATGCCGATAGGGTGTGTAATTTCCAATGAGCGCGCATGCATAATTAATGACACTAAAGCTGGCAATCGGTAGACAATTATCATTATTCGGTACCTGTTATTCTTCGGCGGTAAGTCATTTGTACGAGGTGCACTCGATACAAACTGTGCATTAATTGAAGGCATTTTTCGAGAGGGCATAGTTTTAGCGTTTGAGTGTCAATATGGCCGCAGTGCTGTAAGCCCACTGCACTACAGTTAATTTTCTCTTTCCCCTTCCTATCCATCCCTCTGCTCATTTTAAAATATTATATGCACTGCACGAGATCTGCACGATTCTTAATTAACCTTTTGACCCCCCCCCCCCCCGGGATTTGCATGGGCTGGCACGAGTGACAGAAGCTAACAGGTGTCTGTTGGTGAGACTGACGTCCCAGTGCTCAGAATCTGGAACTGTGGCGAGACATCGTCCTCGATTGTTGACATTCGAGACGAAATTTGTTATCACAAGAGATCGCCCACCCTTCACTCTGACAATCGAGGGTCGTGGCGTGCACTTGTTTGATTAGAATGGGAGGCTGTGTGTGTGTGGGGGGGGGGGGGGGGGGGTGCAGGAATGAACCGGGGTAGTGGGAGGTGCGTGGATACGAAGTGGAAGGGGGATCGAGTGATGGGTACGGATGAGCGCTCGTTTTGTTTTCTTTTCTTTTTGTTTAGAAAGATACGACAAGATTTTGTGCAAACAGATCCACGTAAATACGGACGGGGGAAAAAAAACCCACCTCGGATCCTATCTTTACACTGAAATATCTCATTGCAAAGAGCCACTGAAAACTGACGCTTGCTTTCTCTGTGCGTGTGTGTGTGTGTGTGTGTGTGTGTGTGAGAGAGAGAGAGAGAGAGAGAGAGAGAGAGAGAGAGAGAGAGAGAGAGAGAGAGAGAGATCAATTCCTTATTACTGTGACCGCATTTCAGGATTATTATTGTCTAAACCGAATGCATACACATGAATCCAGAGAGTGTATTGACACAAAACTTTGGCAAAGGTTGTCCGTGCGATGAATTCAATAAATCGTCTTTAGTTATTGGATTTTTTTTCACTTTTTCCTATGTCAATGCATAAATGTGCAACGCTTTGTATTTAACCTGGTATGATTTGTTAATTACAGTTCTCGTAACTTCGTCTCCTCTACCACTACGGGGAGCATGGACAGCCGAATGGTAGAGCGGTGGACTTTCAATGCTCGGATCGTGAGTTCGAATCCCGGTTGGGGTCAAACATTTGTGCTGGCTCCTTTCTCGTTGCCCCGTCTTTGAGATCACCCATACGTGATGGAAAAGGACGTTGAACTCCCAAACACCCGACCCACCCTCTACCACAACAGTTAATTTTCTCTTTCTCTATTGCGCGGCGTAAAGCCTTAGCTAACTAACTAACTAACTTAATTGCTAACTTCTCTTTCTCTTAACTACGACTTTTTTCCTAGTAGTAGTAAGACTCTCGCGTTCAATGGAATAAAAAGTAGGTTTCTGGCCATCACGATATCTTAAACTCAACAGGCGGAACCCTTTCTTTGCCCAACCCTCCTTTGCCTATAGATACCACTCCCAACAACCCTTTCATGGCGCGCAGTCTCAGACCCTCACTTCCGGCGTTTGTTTTGGCGCCCAAGCTGTAGCACGTGCCGGCTCTTTAGCCAGAGAGTCGCGAAGAGTCGTGCGCACCAGGACCACGCTGGATCTCGTGGATTATCGAGGATTAGGGCGAGAGTCTTGGCCGTCTCGCAGAGCTGGCAGAAAAAGCCGCAGTTTTGATCTCCGCTGATGGACGATGGACATGAGTGTTGCACTCGTACCGGTCTGCTCCGATAATCCTCCCTCTTTACAAAGTGGCTGCCGAGCGAACGAGTCTCATCGAGCAATTCGTGTTGCAACTTTTTTCTTTTTCTTTTTTGTATCTCCCCCTCCCCTTCCCCCCAATCTACCAGCTCCAGAGACACCAGCGGGCAATCCTCCTCAGACTGAGGACTGGCCACTGCAGACTACTGAGCCACCTCAACCAACGTAAGATTGCCCACACTAACGAATGTTCATGTGGCATTGGATGCCAGACCCCAGAACACATCCCTCAATACTGTCCTGCCCATGATGCTCTACCACGTCAAACCTGGTCTGAGGGCGCAGAGCCACAGATGCAGCTTTTGGGGTAGCCGTCACGTCGTGACCTTGAGAAGACCGTGGGATTCGTCATGGCGACCGGTGTAGGATCCGGTCCGGTCCCCCCTCTGAAGCAGTCCCCCGGGGGACCAATTCGTGGCAAAAACTGCTCTATAATGGTCCCCCCTTAGACATCCAGCCTCGTTTTCGACTGGTCCCCCTGGGCGATTTTGGTCCCCCCTCGCATCCAAAATAGGCCCCCTCTCGAACTGGTCCCCCTCTTTTCTAACCAATGTAGAGCTATGTCAGTATTTATTTTTAACTTTATTGTTATAGTGTGTGTCAACTCAGTAGAAAACGTGACTCTGGATCTCTCTCTCACTCACTCTCTCTCTCTCTCTCTCTCTCTCTCTCTCTCTCTCTCTCTCTCTCTCTCGCCCCCCACACTTTCTCTCCTCCCCCCATCTCTCAAACACACACACACACACACACACATTATGCACGCACGCACGCACGCGTGCACACTCACTCACGCACGCACGCACGCAAACACACACGCGCACACACACACACACACACACACACACACACACACCTCTTTCGTTATATGTATAATTATTTTCATTTTTGTACAGAGATGTTATTCAAGATGATCTTGAACTGGGTCAAGGTTACAGTGTCAAATCTAAACTTTTAAAAGTGATTTAACTTCGTAGATTTGCCGTTCTATGTAGCCTATACTTTTGTTTTTTTATTTTCTCTTTTTTTTTGTGGGATGAGAAAACGGTCGCCACTAAAAAACAAAAGTATAGGCTACATAGAACGGCAAATCTACGAAGTTAAATCACTTTTAAAAGTTTAGATTTGTTTTCTCTTTTCTTTTTTTTTTTTTGTGGGATGAGAAAACGGTCGCCACGCTTCTTGACACGTCACGTGACTCGTGTCAAACATGCCTATAATTATAAGTACACGACAATTCATTCCGTACTTGGGCCACCGAGGTTGAGATATTTGCTGCAGCCACCCTCTTGGACACGCCCGTGTATGTGTTCACAAGAGAGGCTCCAGGCCGACAACCTAGGTGGCTGAAATACGGGCCAGTTTGGCAATCGGCCCCATTGAAAACAGACAGAGTAATTTATATAATGAATCTTGGACATCACTTTGCTCCTGTTTTTTGTGTCACTCCTTAGACCAGCCTGAGAACTGTTAGTCTTCTGCTGTTTTTGTTGTTTCAAGGGTCATGATTTGAGACACTGGTACTCAGTCTTGACTGTCTACTTGAAGTACGCTGAAAGCCAAAGGTGGCAACTAGTTTTCATGTCATGGACACTTACTTAATTTTGAAGAAATATTTTTTCTATGGCGTTGTATAGAAAATATTAGATACTTGGTCTTTGATGTTATTCTCTAAATGCTATTTCCAGTTTAAAAAAAATGACAGGAAATGTGGACAGCAAAAAAGAACCAATGCAAAAAAAACAACTGAAAGAAACAAGAACACAACCAAACAAATATATCTCACACACACAAAAATAACAACAAGCACATAAATCGGAAAAAAAAGAAAAAAAATGTTCCTATGGCCCTGTGCTTTTGGGGACAATAAAGTTTTGTAACAATAAAGTTAAAAATAAATACTGACATAGCTGTACATTGGTTAGAAAAGAGGGGGACCAGTTCGAGAGGGGGCCTATTTTGGATGCGAGGGGGGACCAAAATCGCCCAGGGGGACCAGTCGAAAACGAGGCTGGATGTCTAAGGGGGGGACCATTATAGAGCAGTTTTTGCCACGAATTGGTCCCCCGGGGGACTACTTCAGAGGGGGGACCGGACCGGATGCTACACCGGGCTGCAGAACTGACGTAACCAGTCAAGTCGACCGCAGAAGAAGAAAAGAACTATTTTTCCCCCAACACTTGCTGAGCAGTCCAGTCGCAGTATGTTAACTGCCTCTGCCCTTTATCAAATTTGACCGTGACTGTTTTTTTTTAACAGCGTGGGAGACGTTGGCATTAACGTAACTTTCTCCTTTTTAGTTTTAGGGACTTGGGCGAGTTTTTCAGAATGTGCATAGAAAGCGTGACCCTAAAAATCTGTTGAATCTGTCAGTCAGTCAATCTACACGATGTTCTTCAGGTCGCGTTAATCTAGGCTATAATTATGATAATTAAATTACGCTCTGGGCAGGGAAAAGTGGGTCGTGCTGAGCAAGAAAGAAAGTCCGTGGTGATGTGTGAAGTTCTCGGTTCCGTGTTAGGTGGAAAATCTATCGCATTTACATCTAGAGACGGCCTCTCGGCAAGAAGAGCGAATTCTCGAGTCAACCCTCATACCAGCAGATGCATTTTTAACTCATTTCGTACTGCGCACGAATATCCAAAGTTTTTGACCCTTCTTTCGGTTTTGGCCCTGTATGCGAGAATCCGGCAAGGGTAGCGTCTGTAGCGTCTCTTTTGAAAGGTAGAACGCTTTTCCTGCATGCTATATTCCACAGATCTGCATTTTTTGTCGTCTCTGTGTTGCATATAAGGCAAATAATATCGGTTGCTGAAGCCGTCATTTAGGTGTTTATACGCATGGGTAGTGAGGCAAGGTCTGGCGAAAGTGATGATAGTTTTGAGCCAGAAATTGACAGAGAAGGAAAGAGGAAGTCTTTTGTGGAGGTGACTGCAGTGTTGCGAGTGAAACTGAGATTCCTTTGACGGTTAAATGTCCGAATCTAGAAGGGTGGGTGGGTGGGTGTTAGGGGTTTTAACGTACTTTTCCGCCACACACGGGTGATATCAAAGACGGAGCAACGATGAAAAAGCCAGCACAAATATTTGACCCCAGGCGGGATACGAACTCACGACCCGAGCGTTAGAAGTCCAACGCTGTACCATTCGGCCACCCCGGCTCCCCCCGAATCTAGAATTGCGAAATCACTAGAGCGTAAAGTCGTTCTCGTGTTCGAAGAATTTCAGAGACAGAAGAGAATTGACACAAACATGAGTATTATGAATGCGCAATACTCCAACCAAGCCAGATTTAACTCCATACAGAAATAAATTAATTATGAAATTGTTAATGAGGCCACAGGTGCACATCCTCGTCGGCCCAAACTTACTTGGTAGGAATGGAGTTAAAGATCTAAGCCCCCAACAAAAAGCTTTCCGAACTATGAAAAAAATTTTACAGAGTCGATCGTGCAAGCACAGTCAACTCTGTCACAGTTGCAGAGTTTTCAGCGTCCCTGAAACGCCAATAAAAGCCAAGGGCAGCCTGATTTCACAGCTCAGTTTGCGTTTTGACACTGAGCGAGAAAGATCGTGCAGCACTCAACATCCGCTGGACACTGGTTGTAGCGATGTGTCTCGCTCACTGACCAAAACCCAAATAATGTCACGGCAAACTCGTGCTCTGGTTCTATAAGGGTCCCCGAAGCGCTGAAGACTCTGCAACTGTGACAGAGTTGCCTGGATTATGCGGGGTGGGTGGGTGTTTGGGAGTTTAACGTCCTTTTCCATCGCGTACGGGTGATATCACAGACGGGACAACGAGATAAAGGCCAGCACAAATATTTGGCCTCAGCCGGGATTCGAACTCAACAACCCGAGCATTGAGAGTCCAACGCTCTACCATTCGGCCATCCCGGCTCCCCCCTGGATTATGCACAATCGAAGGGGTCGCATTTTTTAAAAAGCGCAATGTTTGCGGCTTTCTTCTGAGATTGCAGACCTTTAAGTAAGATCGACAGAGTTGCTGTCACAAAGTCAAAGACCACTCCTATTCTCTCCCCCCTTTCCCGGAGACCATCTGGCCAGCCTACACAGTATCAAGGCAGACTTCCAGACATATAAATTTCTTTGTCACAAGAGTTCCACAGGGTTCTGTGCTGGCCGTTGCTGTCTAGTGATTGCCCGGACAGATAATCACATGTATCTCCACGCACGCCTTCAGCTCTCTCCAGGGACAGCGGAGGTCTGACCTGAGTTGCAGTGACTGTCAACTGAGCATTCAGTAGAAGTTTTTCTTCTTGTTGCTGCTCTTCTTCTGTCGACCAATGGAGTATTTTCTCTCTGTGTTTATTCCTCTCTCTCTCTCTCTCTCTCTCTCTCTCAATCCCGGCTGGGGCCACATATCTGTGCTGGCCTTTTTCTCGTTGCCCCGTCTTTGATATGACCCTTACGTGGTGGAAAAGGACGATAAACTCCCGAACACCCACCCACCCCCACCCTCTCTCTCTCTCTCTCTCTGAGTTTGGATAAGCGAATGGTAGAGCGTTGGACTCTCAATTCTCTTGTTCGAATCCGGGCTGGGGCCAAATATTTGTGCTGGCCTTTTTCTCGTTGCCCCGTCTTTGATATCACCCTTACGTGGTGGAAAAGGACGTTAAACTCCCGAACACCCACCCACCCCCACCCCCTCTCTCTCTCTCTCTCTCTCTCTGAGCCCGGATAGGCGAATGGCAGAGCGTTGGACTCTCAATTCTCTTGTTCGAATCCGGGCTGGGGCCACATATTTGTGCTGGCCTTTTTCTCGTTGCCCCGTCTTTGATATCACCCTTACGTGGTGGAAAAGGACGTTAAACTCCCGAACACCCACCCACCCCCACCCTCTCTCTCTCTCTCTCTCTCTCTCTGAGCCCGGATAGGCGAATGGCAGAGCGTTGGACTCTCAATTCTCTTGTTCGAATCCGGGCTGGGGCCACATATTTGTGCTGGCCTTTTTCTCGTTGCCCCGTCTTTGATATCACCCTTACGTGGTGGAAAAGGACGTTAAACTCCCGAACACCCACCCACCCCCACCCTCTCTCTCTCTCTCTCTCTCTGAGCCCGGATAGGCGAATGGCAGAGCGTTGGACTCTCAATTCTCTTGTTCAAATCCGGGCTGGGGCCAAATATTTGTGCTGGCCTTTTTCTCGTTGCCCCGTCTTTGAGATCACCCTTACGCGGTGGAAAAGGACGTTAAACTCCCAAACACGCACCCACCCACCTCTGTCTCTCTCTCTCTCTCTCTCTCAAACAAATCATCAAGTTCCAACAGAAAATAGAAACTAGAAGAAAAGGCTTCGTCTGAAAGGTTCTCAAGGTTCCTAAAAATAAATTGTGTGGCCAGACGGTGCTCTCATGTCAGCACCAGTGCTCTGTTGAGCTGGGTATAATGAAAATGTGAATTCAAACAATGCTTGTCAAGTTACTGTGACCGAAAGCGAGTCAGATGACGCTCCCCCTTGATCTGGATATTGTACACCAGAACCATCTAACTGACGTTTTTTTGTTGTTGTTTTTTTGGTTTTTTTTTCAGACCTGACCCAACCTACGAGTGATTGAAATGGAGTCATATTCTGCATTTCTAGGCTTTTCGCACAACAAATACACGTGTTCTCCACTTATATATATATATATATATATATTTTTTTTTTGGTGCGTGCTGCGTTTGGAGCCGAGAACAGTGCACTTGAATAAGTTTTCTGCGTTATCAGTAGAACCACTCATATCATCTTAGGTGTTATTGTGTTATTCTGAAGTCTGCTGCAACATACTTTCTCGCCAAAGTTCGTCGGTGATAGTTGGTCTTATTCAGTAGGTTTTGGCTATATTCTCTTGCCAAAAAACCGTGCACTTGAATATGTGTTCTGCGTTACCAGTAGAACCACCCACATATCACCGAAGGTGTTATTGTGTTATTTAAAAGTTTGCTGCAACATACTTTCTCGCCAAAGTTCATCGGCGATAGTTGGTCTTATTCAGTAGGTTTGGACTATATTCTCACGCCCAAAAACCGTGCACTTGAATACATTTTCTGCGTTATCAGTAGAATCACTCATCTTAGGTGTAACTGTGTTATTCTGAAGTTTGATGCAACATACTTTCTCGCCAAAGGTCATCGCCGATAGTTGGTCTCATTAAGAAGGTTTGGGCTATATTCTCTAGCCAAAAACCGTGCACTTGAATACGTTTTCTGCGTTATCAGTAGAACCACTCATACATCACCGAAGGTGTTACTGCGTTATTCAAAGGTTTGCATACTTTGTCGCCAAAGTTCATCGGTGATAGTTGGTCTTATTCAGAAGGTTCTCTCGCCAAAAACCGCCAGCAGCTGACATTTTGACCTATCAGACAACACCTGGGTGTCAAGGACCTGTGGTTTCTACATTTAGCACGTGAAGCACGCGTGGTGCATGAGCAGGAAGCAGCTAAGTGCATTACTGGAGCAAAACAAACCCAATCACGGCCACGTTTGTCTCCCTTGGTATCGATCTCCTCTGGGGGAAAATACTACAGTCCCGTAGCATTCCAAGACCTCCCTAAACATGGGCAAGGACATTCTGCACTTAACACCCCACGTGCACGTCTCTTGCCTTGTTTTGGTTACAACATCTAGATCATGTTGATTTTGCGAGTCTTGGACAGATGCTCAAAATATGATACTCATCTAACCATCGCAGTTCTCTAATTGTCTGAATTATCTGAAAACACGTGAATGGATCAAAAGAAAAGAAGAGAGATTTGTGCGCAGTTCTTGAACCCAAAGTTACTTTTAGCCCCCCCCCCCCCCAAAAAAAAGTGACAGAAACAGATCCTGAAAGCAACAGTCCCTCGCCATCCCACAGTGTGACTAGAAAATCTCTGTCGACTTAGGACGAGTCCCTGACCGTACGTCTAGCTACTACAGACTGGAGCCTGGTGCGCCCACTCCTCTCGCCCGAAACGGTTCCACTCTGGCGTTCCTTATTTGAAGCGACGTATTGCGTTCTGACACCCTCTGTCCGCTCTCTGCCCCATTTCTCGTCTGACGGATTGGCAAATTTGATAAAGATATTAACCCACTTGCTCGTCCGATGCGACCCGAGGCGCCAGAGGCAGGACCCCTTTAATGAACAGTATGCGAGCAGACTCTCTGATTGCCTTGCCCAGTTTGTGGCCAAAAAAAGGGCTGATCTGTCTGACGGGTTTTGGCGGAGGGCTTTCTTCAAGGTGTATTGACTTGCTTGTGAGCATTTCCTGAGATTCCTGATCTAAACGGTTGCTGCTTTTTGGCGTGGTGGGGGATGAATGGGAAGGGGCTGTCGGTATATACTTGATCCGAAACGTTGGAGGGTTGGCCGTGAAATTGCTCATCTTCTAAATTAGGTTGAAGGTCCAGAGCAAACGGAGGCGACACAAAACAGAATTACATAAAAACGAACGGAACAGTTCTCGACGCTGTGTTTGAGAACCGGTTGTTACTAAGCTCGCTTGTTATTGGCTGACGTCGGCTGCAAATGTGGAACACAGGAACACGGGCCTTGATACACAACATTCCATTTAACACAGCTAATAAACCTAGAGTTAGCCGAAGCCGAATCAGTGCTAGCTGCATGGGACATTTGGTTAAACGTTCTGCGGGTGGGTGAGTGGGTGTTTGGGGGTTTAACGTCCTTTTCCACCACATAGGATGATATCAAAGACGGGGCAACGATGAAAAGGCCAGCACAAATATTTGGCCCCAGCCGGGATCGAACTCACGACCCGAGCATTGAAAGTCCAACGCTCTACCATTCGACCACTCCGGCTCCCCTAAACGTTCTGCAAGTGGCAAGTGACCTACGTGTTAGCATGGTGTAAAAGTGTATTTCCAACAGTACAGGCGGTTTCAAAATGTAAAAAAGCAGAAGCTGTGTCCGGCTCATCTATAGCAAACTGTGAAACCGTTTAGGGAAGCATCTGTGTGTGTGTGTGTGTGTGTGTGTGTGTGTGTGTGTGTGTGTGTGTGTGTGTGATCAAACGTATTTTGAGTTTAATTTTTAATTTTAAAGATTCGGCTCATGCAAGATTACAATAATAATACAAAATCAAGAAGGAGAAGTAGGAACTAGATCTGATTTATCAATGTTAAATTCTACTAGAGATTTCCCCCCTTAGTAATAATAGTGATTTATCATTTGGAACCGCTCAACCGGCTCAGTATCAGTGGTGTGTGTGTGTGTGTGTGTGTGTGTGTGTGTGTGTGTGTGTGTGTGTGTGTGTGACAATGACAATGACAATGACACTTTATTTTCCAAGGATAGAAGATTAGGTGCGCAGACCTGTCTTACATC
Organism: Batillaria attramentaria; assembly: GCA_018292915.2. Lineage (NCBI taxonomy): Eukaryota > Metazoa > Mollusca > Gastropoda > Batillariidae > Batillaria > Batillaria attramentaria. The sequence continues at coordinate 75,926 of JACVVK020000111.1, read as the reverse complement.
TTGTCCTTGCTACTCTACACACACACACACACACACACACACACACACACACACACACACACACACACACACACACACGGTTGTTAAACTACTATCAGCTTAAGAGAGAGAGAGAGAGAGCAAACGTATTTTGGGTTTAATCGGGACTTTGAACATTTGGGATACTTAATACAACAGACACAGAAAACTAGTTAGGTACGCAAAGATGGTAACTGTCGTCAGTTCGACAACATAACAAGATGATGGAAGAAGAAAATACCATTGCTAAAACAATGGCAAGACAAAAGAAAAAAACAAGAAAAACTGAACTTTTGGCGACTTGTTAATGAACTGCCTTCTCGAGTTTCGTATTGTACGAAAATCACACCCTTGGACGAAATTCGTGGCAATCTGTTGTCACGGATTCGCAGGAAGATGGGTAAAACAGCACGCGTGCTCGCGTGAGCAAAAACTAGCATCCAGCACAAACTATCGACATTTAATACCATCACACCGCCATCAGCACACTAATTGCTGCGCGCCACTGAAGCAAATTGGCCGAGCCCCTTTTTGACTAAACGTGTCATACCACAATCACAGATCTCTCTCCGTAAGAACGTTGCTGAACGACAACAAACCGGCGACGACAAAAAAAAAATCCTCAGACGGTCCTGGTTCATTATCGGATTCGACAAACGCTCGTCAGGATTGTGCAAATGACTTGGAGACGCGTGAGCAAAATGACCTTCAGTGTTGAAGAGTCACGTAGATGAGCAAAGCGGGGAGGACGACCGCGTCCGGCTTGACAACTGTGTGTGCGGGGTCCCTCTCCTGTCGCCAGCCGCACGTGTTGGGGAGTCTCGCTCGTGTCTTGACTTTGGGCCCGCGTATCGCACGTGCGGTGTGCGCACACTGGTTGCTCTCTGGGGTCAACGGAATGCAAATTGTTGGAGGGAGTGGGGTATAATTTTCCTTGAATACATTTCTGAAGTGTCAATAAAATATGTCTAAAAAATTACCTTACCATTGCCTGTGGCCGCCATTTCCCAGACATATTCATCATCAGATACTTATTATTCCAGCAGGTTGATAATCTTATTTTGTTTTGCAAAGCCTGGTCAGACACTTGGTCTATGCGTGTAACCTTGCCGCACTGACGTAAACAGGTCAGACAAACAACAACAACAACAACAAAACAAACAAACATAAAAACGTGCATCGTTGCAAGATTATTAATGCTCTCAAAAGTTGAACAGTCCATCTTAACACATTACAACCTAGACAGGCTGCTAGGTCAGCTCCGTTTGATTTTTCCCTTGACTGCATTGGATGGACGAGTGACACATTCAGATATGTGTGTGTGTGTGTGTGTGTGTGTGTGTGTGTGTGTGTGATTTAAGCGCAGCGAGTCATTGGCGCTTGGAGAGCAGCGTTCAATAAAAACTATGTATTATTATTATTATTATCAAATCCCAAAAACGTAAAAGGCAGATGCATTCTTCAATGTTTTGTTAGGTTCCAACCCTCAGCTGCCTTCGATCAGAAACAGCATCGGACTTTAAACCGCTGAGCCACAAAACACCCGACAACAGCAGCAAGCAGCAACTGCTCATCCCCAAGATTTATGACTCGTGGGGGACGAGTCAGACACTTGACTGCGGTGCCTCCCGCGTCCCCCGTTTATCTGAAAGTCAACACCTCCCCTCCATTTGCAGCAGGCATGCCTGCTGACGACTTATCCCTCTCTGATCGATGATTCGAAATTAACGGAATAGTGTTGTTGAACACAGTCGCAGGAGACGAGGAAAAGGAGAGAGAGACAAACTGGAAGTGGAAGGATTTCTTTGACGCGTGCGTCATGCCGATGTTACGATTGTTTTCCCGATTTTTTCGTGGGTGTGTTGTTGAAGTGAAATCGGTTGTTTGAGTTCACATGCTCTTGATAATGCATGTTGTTGTTCGTATGCTCTTGATAATGCATGTTGTTATTCGTTTCGTAATTTCTGAGGGGAGGGGGGGGGGGGGGGGGGGGGGCGGGGGGGGGGGGGATTGTGGAAAAATGGGAAAACACATTTCTTTGACCTCATGCTGCTGTTTTGATTATTTACAAATGTCCGCTCGTGTGACGCACGTGATATGTGTGTTGGTGAAGTAGAGCTGGCTGTTTGACTTGCTCTTGGTCACTTGCTTAAGTTGTTTTATTATTCGTTTCGTGAATTTTGAGTTCACATGTTCGTGATCGTGTGTGTTGTTGTTCTACAAGTAATTAAGGGAGGGGAAATTTCTTCGATGTATCATCTGATTTTATGATTGTTTCCAACATTTTGCTCCTATGACGCACGTGTTGAAGGGTGTGTTGTTGAAATGAAGTTTGTTGTTTGAGGTCACATCTTTAGGATCATTTTTGTTGTTGTTCGTTGTCAACTAAAGGAAGGGAAATGTCTTCAACGCGTCGTCTGACGTTATGAGTTACACAGCTCGGCGCTTCGACTGTGACGTCACCATCATCTAGTCTCAGCCACGGTTAAGAAAAGTGACGGAAAATCGTCATTTATCTCCCGCTGTCCTTCTCCATGTCTTTGGCAATACGGATATGAAAGCTGTTATGGAACTGTTAACAACACGCTAAAGACGTGCAAGAAAACGGACGATAATCAAACTAGGCTCACGTTTCCCGGGAACTACTTTGCGGATGTGATCAACTGTTGGCGTAGTGCTTCGGTTCCAGTTCGGTTGCTTCACTTGTTTCGGAGAGGTTTCAGCTGCTGACGAGTCACGCTCGGATTGTTTCCCTGTTCTGCCGGTAAAAGTGTACTGTGGGTGTTAAGGTCAGCATGTTCTTGTGCAACACTCATATCTGTTACGTTTGTTTCACAATATCTCTGTTCTGTCGTGGTGAGTTTCAGAAATATATTCTGACTATTGACAATCCAAATGCCATTACGCACCGCGCTGATGTACTTTTTTCATGCACGCTTTCCCTGTGTTTACTTTCATACTTGTGTGCTTTTGAACCTGTTTGGGTGTCTGATTTCACGCGATTCAATGTGTAGAACTCAGATGTGATCATTTTCAGCTTTATCGTTTTGAATTGCTTTATTTTGACATCCAAAATATCCAGCCTGACTGAAAGATCTCTCTCTCTCTCTCTCTCTCTCTCTCTCTTGTTTGTTTGTTTTGATTTTTTTCTCAATACCCTTTAATGTAGAATAGCAGCAATGCCTAAATGCTCTATCTTGAATAAAAAACGTTTCATCATCATCATCTCTCTCTCTCTCTCTTTGACAGTAGTATTAGCTCATGTAGTGTAGCAACGGCAAGTTTTAAAATTGGTATGAATATGCCTGTAACTTCTACCGTTGTAAAATTCTGGTTCTTGTTCTTGTTCTCTCTTACTTTTTTGATTATTATTTATTCTCTTTTTTGCCATGGCATCACACTGGCACACTGTGTTACGTGTTGCTTAATGTTGAACTGATGTATTTGTGGTGTTTGTCTTCACAGTCTGTTAGTGGAATAACACACAAAAAAGCCGTTGACTTGTCATTTTCTGGATATGCAGTGATACCATTTCTTATTTCAGGTATTCCGCTGCCTCGTACCCTGAGCCTGAAGGCGGAGCAATGGAAAATTGGGGGCCGGATGGAGCACAGACATGCAGCATGTCTTTCGCTGTTATTCCGATCGATCTGATTTGCAAAGGTCAATTCAAACAACAAGGAGAATGTGAAAGCAAAATCGCAGAGGCAAAAAAACCCTGTAATGATTGAAGTTATCGTGGGGCCACATGATGGCAGTTTCCATCCTCCTCCCCTCCTCTCAGTAAAAATAAAAAAAAGCAGATGCTTACTTCTTCGAGAACTGTTTTCATTACAAATAATGTATTTGTGTGTTTGATATTTACTTTAGTGTTACCAATGTCCGCACACACGCTCGAGTTAGTTGAAATGAAAGGCGTGTTGTTGTTGTTGTTGTTGTTGTTGTTGTTGGTGGTGGTGGTGGTGGTGGTGGTGGTGGTGGTGGTGTGTGTGTGTGTGTGTGTGTGTGTGTGTGTGTGTGTGTGTGTGTGTGTGTGTGATCCTCCAGCTGGTATAAATATCGATTTTCCTCGGTTATTTCTGAATACAACTCACTTCCATTGTATGGACGCATCCCTCTCTCTCTCTCTCTCTCGCTTTCTCCCACTCCCTCTCTGTGCCCCCCTCCCCCCCCTCCCCACCGAGCGCCCTCCAGACAGTATCTCCACATTAGTAACGGATGTTTTGTTTCGAACTCACCCTTGAATTTCTCGCATTCGAATCTCAAGAGAACGTCTGTTTGCATTTGTACGTGAAGATCGACTTCGGCATCGATTCTTAGCAATGGTGTCTCATCAGTTTCTGGGTGGCTCTGGGTTTTACTGTTCTTCTTCTTCCAGCGGCAGAGAGATCTTCCTAGGTTGGAATGGAGACTTGGAGTGTTTGCTCTCAGATAAAACTTGCACTTTTGCGTTGCGGTGTGCTCATGCCGTATTTGTGTTTGTTCCCGTGTCTGATGCATGGGGATTTTTTTTTAAGCATGCTGAGCTGAGTTTGCAATAATATGATGTCTGATGAGACCCCCGACTCCCCCCCCCCCCTTTTTTTTAAGTGTGTGTGGGGGGGGGGGGAGGGGGGTAAACCAACAACAAGAAGTGTCAATATGGGTGTGCCATGGGTGTGTCTGGGTGTCGTCTACTACTACTACTACTAGCAATAATAAATAGTATTTGTAGAGCGCAGGCTCTCCAGACCGGACTCACTGCGCTAACACACACACACACACACACACACACACACACACACACACACACACACACACACACACACACACACACACACACACACACAACACACCACCATCCCTCTTACAAGGCTCTCCCTGATACAAGTATACTCACTGAAAAAAGTGTTTTCCTAATCCGAAGTGAAGGTGGGTGGGTGGGGGTTTGGGGGTTTAACGTCCTTTTCCACCACATACGGGTGATATCAAAGACGGGGCAAGGATGGAAAAGCCAGCACAAATATTTGGCCCCAGCCGGGATACGAACTCAAGACCCGACTGGAAGTCCAACGCTCTACCATTCGACCACCCCGGCTACCCCCTCCCCCCCCCCCCCCCCACCCCAAAAAAAATAAAAAAAAATCCGAAGTGAACCCTGACAAAAATGAGTATGCTTGGGAGGAGAAATATCCCGAGGAAGGGAATTGGAAGGCAATGGATGGAGCAGGAATCACTGTCGTCAGTGGTTTGTTTGTTTGTTTGTTTGTTTGTTTGTTTGTTTGTTTGTTTGTTTGTTTGTTTGTTCAATTGATTTCTGAGGGCTTGGAGTATTGAGCATTATTTTTGTAACAAATTCTTACTAGCACTGTATTTAGTTTTCTGTACAGTTTTCACAACAAGGTGCCCCTGATTATGAACAATACACCAGACGAGTTTTGTTGATTTCGGCCGAAAAATTGCGAGTTTTAACTATAATATATGTAGGGGAAGTAAGTAAAGTCTTCAGGGGTGGAAGCAGTCTGTATGATAATTTAGTTTTCCTCCTGAACGTTAATTTAAATTGTGATGATACTTAAAACCACGTGACCGGCGTACGCCGAAAGTGACCCGGAATAACTTTCGCGTGTGACATTAAAGTGACTTTCGCGTGTGACATTAAAGCTACTTTCGCATGTGTGACATTAAAGCTACTTTCGCGTGTGTGACATTAAAGTACGTACGTACTGCCGATCCGAACTTGGATCCTGTGGCCGCGGAATCTATGTACGTGACGTATTAAAGAATCCTGACACACGTGACGCGATAAACCAGACACACGCACGAGCATGGAGCACTTAATTTAACATGGCTGCTTCTGTAGCAAGCTCATTTTCTCAGTGCGCCGGTCAAGAAAATCCACAATCTCATGTTAACACACTCAGATTTTGTTTGGCTTGAATTAATTTTGTCGATAAGAATGGCGTCGCAGGGTAATAAGATCGATTTTATTAATAAGATAAAACTGTTGAGGAGAAGGGGGGGGGTGTTTGGGAGTTTAACGCCCTTTTCCACCACATAAGGGTGATATCAAAGACGGTGCAACGAGAAAAAAAGGCCAGCACAAATATTTGGCCCCAGCCGGCGGGATTCGAACTCACGACTCGAGCACTGAGAGTTGTTGAGGAGAAAGAGGTTGTACAATTTATCGAAAAGAGATACTGACAAAATGTTATACTGTAAGATTATTGAAAATTTTTGCGTATGAATCTCCGATATGAAACGCTCTTGTCAAACTCTACAAGACAATAAAAGAAACGGTGAAAACATTGAGAGACATTGCTCATATGGACGTCCTGCCTGAATTATAAAGACGTCTTTTGCCCGTGGTTTACACAAATAAAAATTATTGCAAATAATTACTCGAAGAATGTACTGGCGGTTTTTGCGTAGCAGGAGAATTCCTTAACGAGAAACTTTAGTTGTCTCCCAGCCTGAGTGCGCACGCTCCACAATATGGCTAGCAAGCGCCTTCAATCGCTCCAGTATTTTGCCTGTAATAATTTTGAACAACACAATTAATCATATCTAGTTTCCGCTCCCTCTCCACTTGAAGTTGAGACTAATTAGTGTGGAGACCCGCCTCCCAAAAAAGAAGATGAAGTCTGCCATGCAAAACTGGTGTCAAGGTTTTCAAGGGTTGAGTGGGTGTGTGTGTGAGTGTTTAAGGTCCTTTTCCGCCACATATGGGTGATACCAAAGACGGGACACGAAGAAAAAGAAAACAATAAGATTTTCTTGCTGCACGTGCGAGTATTCAGTATCCAGCAAGTCTCAGAGTGGGTGCGTGGGCGTTTGGGAGTTAACGTCCTTTTCCACCACACACGAGTGATATCGAAGGCGGGGAAACGAGAGAAAGAAAAAAGGTCAGCACAAACATTAATTTTAGCCCCAGCCGAGATTCGAACTCACGACCCGAGTATTGAGAGTCCAACGCTCTACCGCTCAGCCATCCTGACTCCCCCTTTTTCTGTGGGTCGAAAACGAACTTAGAAAAACTGACACTGCCTCACACTTTTCCTCCCACCCCATCCCATTAGACGGCAAATCCGTTTACAGGTTTAAAAGGAAACAAGTCTCCTGTGACAGGAGAATGCATCTGGGCTGAACAGACACACAAAAACCCCCTACACTGACAGTCGGTGTTGGGTTGGGGGGAGCAAAGTTTCGAACTCGCTGGTCGAACATCCTACTCGTGGAAATTGGCTGCAGTTCCTTCCACGGTGCTCTGTGTCGCTGAAATTGGCCGAGTAAAATTAACACCAAAGACAGCCAGAGAGGCCTCGTCCCCTGGCCGAGTCGATAGCATCCGAATGAAGAGGGACTTTTCAGAGACGCTGTAGCAAAAACATGCAGACAAAAAGTCTACACCATTTTCAGTCCAGACTTCATTTAAATTATACCGTCCCGGGCAGCTGTGGTTAATCGATGTCGAGGGTTTTGCTTGAATAAAAAAGTTTTTAAGCTCAAGTACTACGGGTGAAAACTGGAGGTTTAAAGTGTTTATAAAAAAGATACAGCGTGTGTGACTTTTCAATACAGAAAAGATCTTTGGCAAAACTTCTCCATACTAATGGCAGTAACAGATGGAAAACCACGTTATGTGACTAGGACTTGAAAATATCGTGCATGCATTGGACAGAAGAAAAACCTGCTATGTAGGCCATATATCTGAGCTTGACAAGCTACAAAAGAACAAAAAGTGAACATCTGTTACAGCATTGCTCTGGGAACAGTTACTACTACTACTACTACTACTACTAAGGGCACTAATACAGGCGCTCTATCCCAAATAGTTGGCTCAAAGCGCCGCGAGCTAAACCCAACACGCACGCCCACGCGAATCACACGCACTCTCCCACACACTGATAGTTTTGAAGACAATAGTATCAGCCAGTATGGTTATGACAGAGACACTTGGGGTTGCAATCCCCTTTTCCTTGCGATGTTGAAGAAAACATTTCTGACGTCTGATTCCGCCCCCCACAACTGTATAACCCAAACAGATGAGACATGAAAACATTACTGATCGTTGCTTAGCTTGCTGATTGGTTAGGAGATGGACGACTCAACTCGGCAAGTCCCGAGGCCAAAGATCCACCCCTTTAGTTTACCGTCTATTGGCAAAACACAGTATAGTACGTCCATGACGTCACTGGGTTTTTGTTGTTGTTGTTGTTGTTTGTTTTGTTTTTTTTAACTACTTTATTATCCCTTTCGGGAAATTCGGGCTGCCTCCCCCGAGGGAAGCGCGTCGCCGCGGTGCAGCGCCACCCAATATCTATCCTATATATTTTTTACAATTTTGCTGGGGGAGGAAAGCCGGATAACCCGGAGAGAAAACCCCGATGAGCAGCCCGGTAGCCAGGAAAATCCGGTATCACTTATCACAAGCTCGACCTTGGCTCGAACCCACGCTTCATCGCCATGACATTGGTGACGGCCGTTCAGTAGCGCAGCGGCTAAATCCAACGCGCTACTTATTAGACCACCGCTCGAGTGTTGCGTAGCTGTTGTACTTTACTTCGATATCACTTTCCGCGAGAATCCAAGGAAACCTGCCAGCAGACATGCTGGAAAAGACAAATATAAACCAACTGTTCCGACTGTAGTCGCAGCTCGGGGTCGAATGAGTTAAACCAAAGGTGATAACATCTAGTAGAAAAGCTAAATGTCAAAAGAACGGCAGCGGGTACCGGGTGCAGATCGAGCAACCGCGTCAGAAAACGGCAGCTGTACATCCAGAAAACGACCAAACAGACAAACGCATTCACAAACCCTGATGACAAGCCAATGACGCTGGTGGCTATTTCCCAATTTCATTAAGGGGCGCGGGAAGGGCACACCGATCTGTTTCTGCTGATTGGCCGTACCGTTTACCGTCTGCCGTGGGGTCCTTGAGCGGTCTCGAGAGTGCCCGGTCCCTATTCAGGGGTTACAGCATTTGACAAAGGAAAGGCCGACAACTCCTGTTGACCACTTGACGCAGAGCTCTCCTGTTTCCGGGAGATTGGTTTGGCTCACGAGTTGCATTGTTAGTGGGCGTCAAGGGATCGTAGCGGAGTCTCCAGCAAGGCTGTCACGCAGACTGCAAGTGTTTTTCAACCTATACCGACAGGTTCGTTTTCTTGAGTACAACTGGTTGGTTGTAAGTGGTACAGCAATCGCAAAAAGGTCTTTATTGGACAGAACTGAGAGCTTCGAAATAAGGAAAACCAGACGGGTATGATCGTATAGGTAATACCAAGTGTTATCAGCTGCGCGGCATGAATATTCTGTCAGGTCATTGGTTTTCTGACTGAGGAGCACGTGCAAATCAAAACCCAGACACTTGATGGCTTGGGAGATTCTTGTGGGCCGAGACAGTTCGTTCAGATTATTGTGATGTCTTTAGATACAAAAATAGACTACGTGTCCTGCCAAACCGGATCCAAAATATTACCGGGATGGCTTTGAAGGCTGGACGGTCACTGTCTAAATCAACCAAATGTAGCATGCAGGAGGAAAGGAGAAAGGTATTTTGCGTGCATGGATGCGAGTGGGTGAGTGAGTGATTTTTTAGGGCTTATAGTAGCGCAAGCAACAAAGACTAATTCGCGGCTAAGTGTGCTTGCACTACGTGAAAAAAGGCACACACACACACACACACACACACACACACACACACACACACACACACACACACACACACACACACACATGTAACGTTGAACAAATGACACAAACTGGTCTACGGGGCAGTATTAGCCCAGGACATGCAGGAGACGATGCACCTTTATGCTGATTTATTGAACTCCAGATGCATGCATGTGTGTGTGTGTGGGGGGGGGGGGGGGGGCATGTCAGGGAAGGTGGGCCGGATGGCGGGGAGCGGGGTAGAGCCATCATGAAGGGGGCAGGGGTAAGTGAAACCTTGATGATAATCACAAAAAAGTGTGACACCGGCAACTGTTAACACTTGATGTTAATATCCCATGGCACTAAACCCAGACAAAAGAAGATGGACAAAATGTCAGACAACAAATGCCAACGTCCGTTCGAGAAATTCAATTTACAAGTCATTTTCGCACGACCAGATGTGCCCCCGAGCAAAACCACACTACCAGTATGAAAACAGTAACCGTTTCCCAAACAATCACCTCGGATAAATATCAACGAAAAAAAAAAAAGAAAAAAAAAAAGGCGGAAAATAGAACAGCGTAGTGTTCTACCGCGATGTCAGTCCTGAAACCTAGTCTAATTTGTACCATCCTAAGTACTGTCCCTCGCTGAAACATTGAAACATCCCCCTCACCCCCCCCCCCCCCCCTTTTGTTTTTTCAGCGATCGATCCAGAGACTAATTTAGAGAACGCAACAGTACAAGAAGCTCCAGTTTCTCTCCCTCCGATGTAGGCCTACACAATGCGGAGCTAGGTAAGCACGTTACTATTGGCTGGCTAATTGCGTCTCAGGTGGCCGTCTTGTTCCGTGAGGAATTACCTTCACACCCTCCCTTCATTTTCTTCCTTTAATTTGCAGCGGCAGCGGCGAGCTCCCCGCGCGGCGGTCGCTAAACGCGTTAGAGGGGTGAGGCGGCAAATTGGACATGGGAACCGATCGCTTGCTCTCTGACCCACCGGAAACCCTTCTCAACTAGAACACACAAAAAAAGGAAAAAGGTTTCTAGAGGTAGTTCTTTGTCCTAGGGCGAAATGCCACGGGGATAAGAAGAGGAGGAACGAAGACGGACGGTCTGGCGAACGCAAGGTGACATCATGAGGTTGCCGGGTACTGGAGGAACATTAGCAAAACTAAATGTTAAAGATACCTCTTGCAGGTATTTTCGGTTCACGGACCAACCTAGGCTTATAACTGTGACAAAAGCGCGATACCATCTACATGTATTCAATTTAATAATTCTTTATTGTCCTCAAGGGGAGGCAATTTAGTCACGGCGTAAAAACAGACAACCACCACATAGACATAAAATAGCTTAAAAGACAACAGAATCATTGGCATATATACCCAATGTAACATGTCACAATAGTTAAATATGTAATATTACAACAGTAACACACAAACACACACACCACACGCACGCACGCACGCACGCACGCACACACACACACACACACACACACACACTAATTACCATGCTCTCATTAAGTACGCCACTATTAAGAAGGGAATACTACCCTTCAATGTAAAAAAAAAAGTATGCAAACTATGAACCATCTTCGGGTTGTCTTTTCTAAGATATGAGCCAAAACATGATAATAATAATAATAGGGCGCCTATCCCCGGGGAACGAGCTCTAGGCGCCTTACAATCTAAACCCGAAGTAAAAAAAATATACACATGCGCCTTCTGCCTATTTCATTTTCAAGTGAAGTGGCGCGTTTGTATGAAACAGACCATAGCTACGGCCAAGTGGTCGCTGGCGACATATCATGGTTTACAAATCCCTGAAATTAGACAACAATATATCCCTCCCAAGTACTGTAGAATCTCAGGAGGATTCAGACTGGCATTGCTTTTGTCCAATGAAAATGATACGGTTGTGTCTCTACTTGCAATGTACATATTTCAGGCATTTAGACTCCGCGCCTCTAAGTCTAAGCTGTAGTTGTCCATGTGTCGAATTATTCGACAATTCAATTCAAAATTAATTCCCCCCTGCCATCCCCCCCCCCCCACTCTTCTCCCCTGTCCTTTTGGAGGAGGGACGTGCGTGCGTGCGTGCGTGTGTGTGTGTGTGTGTGTGTGTGTGTGTGTGTGTGTGTGTGTGTGTGTGTGTGTGTTAAATGAATTAAACTGAATTGAAAATCCCTGAAATACACTTTGGGAGGACCACAGACTCAATAGTGGCAGCATCTGTGCAAAATGTATTTTCTACACGGTGGGAGTTGCTCCTCCCGCCAGATGCCGCTTTAACACTGTGGCTAGGGCCGTTTCTCGGGCTTTTTGTTAACACTTGCCTCGAAAGCTGCGTTATGTAACTTTGGTTCCAGCTATTACACAGAAAGCCAATACAGCCCGGCGCTGAGAGACATAAAAATACCAAGAAACTCCTGAGATGGACGCCGAAGGAGGAAGGAAGGAAAAAATGAAAGAAAAACTAAACCCAGACGGAACGTAAAAACAACTCCTGAAAAGTGCGCCTGTGTTACCGTTCAAGATTGAGAGTTTTAAATTGTTTTGCGAACCTATTAACAAAACGAGACGAGCCAGAAACTTTTCTTGAAAAGGTCAAACAAAAATCTTTTACATAATAAGCGGACGAATGTTGCAAGATGTTGAAAGATGTTGAAAGATAACTGACAAAGAGTCCGGAGAAAAACGAAAGGCCACCAACATGATCCCGTTAGGCAACTCAGAGAGAGAGAGAGAGAGAGAGAACGAACGAACGAACGAACTTTATTTTACAACGGAAAAGATTTGGCCATACATTGGTCAGTTTTCAATCAGCCGTTGCTACACAAAAAGGGCACTGCAAATTGACTAGAGGAAAGACTATCAAAGGTAGAAAGCATACATATGAGTAAAATTTGCAACTTGAATATAACACACACACACACACACACACACACACACACACACACACACACACACACACACACACACACACACACATACACACACACACACACACACACACCATATATAGCATACATTATTGCATACCCTGTCTAGAGGGTATGAAATGACGTAATAGAAGCCCATACATGTAAAAGTCATGAGTAATCGCCCTTGACGTGTCGGTGGAAGTAATCAAGCAATGCATATTGATGACCAGTAACCTCCGGTCACTCTAAACAATATACAGCAATATTGTATATACAGAGAGAGAGAGAGAGAATCAAGAAAACTTTATTTTTCAACGGTAGAGGTAATTAGCGTAAAACAGCCAATTTTCATACCTGCCGTTGCTATTTCTAGTAGTACCTATCTAAACAGAAAAAAAAACACACACACACACGTAATACAACAGGAGAAAAGCAAAATAGCAATAAAACCATAGGAAATGAAACTACACTCTAATAAGACAGGAACATTTAAAAAGCGTGATGAACATACCAGTTATGTCAATACATGTAGGAATGGGCGAGAATAAACTGAGAGAGAGAGAGAGAGAGAGAGAGAGAGGCGGATGCGCGCTCCAGAAGACTGAAGAAGAAAAAAAAATAAGAAAAAGAACAAAAGCTGGTCGAGACGACTGGGTCAGTCTTGGGAGAGCTCCCTGGCATCGGTTGTGACAACTGGAATCAAATAAGACGTCTCGCTACCAATAAAACTCCTCTCATATACCGCCCAGCCTCCCACAGGACTTTCCAAGGGCGGGCGAGATGTTGCAGGTTGCACGCGCAGGGAGCCCGAGTTACCTCCCCTCATTGGTGATAGCCTCCCTTTATTGGTTAATCCTGGCCGCCCGTCTCACGAGGGATATGAGAAGCATGTATCCAGGTACTGTTCTTCACGTGCTTCATTGGTTATCCCCAAATGTATGCAGTACGATTCTTGGGATCTAATCCAAGCTTTGCAGGAAGGGAGTACCAAGGATTAGGTGAAGAGCAGCGTTGTGCATAATGTATTTAATACCTCTGGCATGAAGAATGGACAGAATTAGGTCCGGAACGTTTCGGTGGGAGTTTGGAGATAATAATGACCCCTGTGGTTGTCCCTGGTCACCGCGACATAGTGTGTGCGAAGCTGAATGGGTTCCCTGAGGGTGGGTGAGTGGTTGGGTGTTTAGGAGTTTAACGTTCTTTTCCACCGCGTAAGGGTGATATCAAAGAGAGGGCAAAGAGAAAAAGGCCAGCACAAATATTCGGCCCAGGCCGGGATTCGAACTCACCACCCGAGCATTCAGAGTTCAACGCTCTACCATTCGCCTATCCCGACCCCCTCTGGGTTCCCTGAGACTCGGTGGGAAGTCGGGATAGCCGAATGGTAGAGCGTTGGACTTTCAGTGCTCGGGTCGTGAGTTCGAATCCCGGCTGGGGCCAAATATTTGTGCTGGCCTTTATCTCGTTGCCCCGTCTCTGATATCACTCGTAGGTGGTGGAAAAGGACGTTAAACTCCCAAACACCCACCCACCTACCCTGAGACTTGATAGATACTGAATACTCGCACGTGCAGCTAGCAAAGCTTATTGTTTTATTTTATCAAATAACAAAACGCATGTCTTGGTGTACATTGGGCAAGCCAGTAAACCGGTAACCAAGTTTGGTATACGGTTGGACTTTAAATGTTCAGGTCGTGAGCTCAAATCCGGACTGCGAGAAATTGATGTAAAACCCGCAGACAACCAACTACTTGTGTGTTTTCTCAATGGTTCTATGTATCTATTTGTTGTCTTATTTATGAATATGTGTGTTGTTTATGTAGCAGAGTGAATGCTTTTGTGTGTGTGTGTGTGTGTGTGTGTGTGTGTCGCGTCATGTCGTGACGCAAGTTGTTGTTCCACCGCTTTTTTTTTACGTGTGTTATGACGTGAATTTCTTGGAGCCGAACAGACGGCTGGTTGAACGTTGAAGATAACATCAATAACATCAAGTCCCGAGCCCAAAGCCGCCTCGTCTCGCTTCGTTTTCTCTGTCAAGTGAGAGAGAGACCGCTACATTTATGTGGGACGGTTAGAACGCCGAGCAAGCAACAAAGACTATTTCGCGGTTAAACGATGTCCCTCTCATCCAGGTCATTAAAGATAAAAGGGCTTGCAATAAAACAGGGTGTAAATATATATTAAGAATCTATGTGGTTTAAATGAGAAACATGTTGCAAGACTTAAATGTGACGCCCCCCCCCACGATTTGAGTCTGAAATCACTTTTTGAGGTTTTGATATGATCTTACAGGTTTTTTAATGCTGAATCCAATGATGAAAACCAGATTAAAATCGGATAATTATTTTTGAAGTTATGATTTGTTGAAATGACGTACCCCATGAAACAAAATGGCCACCTCGGTCGGAAAATCGGGTGTTGCACTATTCAGCTGCATGTAACTTCCGACTCATTTCGTGGCGTAGCGTCACAAATGCTAAACATATAAAAGGTTATATGGGACAGAAAAGCAATTTCCCTTTCGGGATTAATAAAGTATTACGTATTCTGTATTTTGTAGTCTCTTTCTCTGATCATAGGACCATAGGGCTGATTTTTACTGCTCTGGAAGGTGAGCTCACATTAAAATTTATAATTTGAAACTGTTTAACTTTTTTTGGTATTTCTCAGCACATCCAGTATTTTGGGGGTCCAGTCTGGGTGACGTGGAGGCTACATCGCGACAGAGTGTGTAAGCTTAGCCGCATCTCTTCGTTTCATCTCTGACACGCTTCACAGATTACAAATGCAAACAGACACCACGCCTGACTGATCCCTTCGATCGTTGTCTTATGTAATTACTGAAGCTTCCATCCCGACAGGAGGCGTCGCAGCAACACCCAAAGGCACCGACAGGGATCAAGAGAAGATGAAAGTATCAAAGTGTATCCAGATGGCACAACCGGCAAAATTAATCCCCTCCTTTGCCAAAGGGACTTCGTTCTGCAAAGCCTGCTGCATGTTTGGTAGCACTCACTGAGTCATTCACAGAAGGGGCACTCCTCTATAAGCAAAGGGACAGCTAGCCCGCTGGACAAGCGGCTATGTTCTGCCGCCCATTGCCATATTTGGTACGAACACGTATCGTTCTTTAACGAAGGGACATCCAACTAGGCAATCAGCCACTAATGCCGTCCTCGGAGCAGGCGGCATCAGAACATCAGTTTGTTCAGGCCGACCGTCGGGGGTTCTCTCCGGGTACTCCGGCTTCCTCCCCCCCCCCCCCCCCCCCCCTCTGCTTTGGAGATGTTCGGCCCCAAAATTTGAAAAGAAAATGCAATTCTAAATTCCGAAACGTAAATAGCTGAGCTGACCCTTGGCACCACGTGATTGTAATGTGTCCAGTGTGTGAGAGAATGCGCGTGATTCACGTGAGCGTGCGTGTTGGGTTCAGCTCGCGGCGCTTTTAGCCAGTTCAAGAAACGGGGTAAAGCGACCAGACAATACACAATTATTATTATTATTATTATTATTAACTTCTTCAGTGTTCATCTCTTTCAACAAGAGGCTAGGCTCTAGTAGAATGAAAAAAGACGGACTGTATGATAAACATCAACAACAACACCAAAGCGGCTGTTTTTTGTTTTGTTTTTTTCGTATGAAGACGGAAAGGGGGCGGGCTCATAGCGCAGACAAGACAACAACAAATAAACAAACCAACCAAAACATGAACACGTCCACACCACATGCATATGTTTTTTCTCAAGAAGGCACCCATAAATTTACCGAGATGTTAAGCCAAAATAAACAATTTACTCCTTGAAAGAAAAAAAATCCTCAGCCAGATTCGTTGCAAGCCTTCTTTTGCATGATAGGAAGCAGCAGTATGTAAATGCAGAGCGGGAGAAAACCGGTGGATCGTTCCCAGATCGATCTGCTTTCAATCCGCTGATTGTGGGAGACGGGAAACACGGACTCATCTGCTTTTCTGCCTGACTTGATGAACGGATACAAGGCAGGATGTGTCTTCTTTCCTGTGCCCACAAAGCTTGGGAGGGGCGGGGAGGAGTGGGGCGGGGTGGGCGTGGGGGGTTGGGTGGGTTGGAAAAGGGGGATCTTTGCACGCTCGTGTTTTGTACTGTACCATGCTAGTGTTACTTCTGAAGTTCTGAAGTTGGTTTTTGCAATTTTGTCGTCGCGATGCGGTGAAAAAGGGGATCCTCACAAGCCAGGATGTAAAGCGATGTGTCTTCTTTCCAAAGCTTGGGGGCGGGGAGGAGTGGGGCGGGGTGGGCGTGGGGGTTGGGTGGGATGGAAAAGGGCGATCTTCACATGCTCGTATTTGGTACTGTGCCATTCTAGTTTTTCTTCTGAAGTTCTGAGTTGGTGTTGTTATTTTTGCAATGGTGTTGTTATTTTTGCAATTTTGTCCTCGCGATGGGCTGAAAATGGGATTCTCACATGCTGGGATGTAAAGCCAAAGCAAACAAATTACATGAACGGATACAAGGTAGGATGTGTCTTCTTTCCTGTGCCCACAAACCTTGCGAGGGGCGGGGAGGAGTGGGGCGGGGTGGGCTTGGGGGGTTGGGTGGGTTGGGAAAGGGGGATCTTTGCACGCTCGTGTTTTGTACTGTACCATGCTAGTGTTACTTCTGAAGTTCTGAAGTTGGTTTTTGCAATGTTGTCCTCGCGATGCGCTGAAAAAGGGGGACGTGTCTTCTTTCCAGTGCCAACAAAGCTTGGGGGAGGATGAGCGGGGCGGGGTGGGCGTGGGGGTTGGGTGGGATGGAAAAGGGGGATCTTCACGTGCTCGTATTTGGTACTGTTCCATTCTAGTGTTACTTCTGAAATTCTGAAGGGTTTTTTTTTTTGGGGGGGGGGGGGAGGGGGGGGGAGGGGGGGAGGGGGTGTTTGGGGTGGGCGGGGGGTGGGTGTTGTTGTTTTTGCAATTTTGACCTCGCGTTGGGCTGAAAAACGGGGATCCTCACATGCCGGGATGTTAAGTCAAAATAAACAATTTACATGAACGGATACAAGGCGGGATGTGTCTTCTTTCCTGTGCCCACGAAGCTTGGAAGGGGCGGGGAGGAGTAGGGTGGGCGTTGGGGTTTGGGTGGGTTGGAAAGAGGGGTCTTCACATGCTCGTGTTTGGTACTGTGCCATGCTAGTGACACTTCTGAAGTTGGTTTTTGCAATTTTGTCCTCGCGATGGGCTGAAAAAGGGGATCCTCACAAGCCAGGATGTTAGGCGAAAATAAACAATTTACGTGAACGGATACAAGGCAGTATGTGTCTTCTTTCCTGTGCCCACAAAGATTGGGAGGGGGGGGGGGGGGCTGAAAACGGGGATCTTTACATGCTCGTGTTTGGTACTGTACCATGCTAGTGTTACTGCTAAAGTTCTGAAGGTTTGTTGGTTGTTTTGTGTTTGTTGTTGTTTTTTTTCAATTCTGTCCTCGCGATGGGCTGAAAAAAGGGGATCTTCACATGTTCGTGTTTGGTACTGCATGCACCATGCTAGAGTTACTTCTGAACTTCTACAGTTGTTTTTGCAAGTTTGTTGTTGTTCTTGTTGTTGTGTTGTTGATGGTGGTGGTGGTGGTTTTTTGTTGTTGTTTTTGTTGTTGTTGTTGCTGTTTTTCCCCCTCGGGGTGCGTTGGAAACGAGTATGTCCACACATGCCCTGTTCAAATAGGCGTCCAAATAATAATAAAAATAATAATGATAATACATTATTATTATTATTATTATTATTATTATTATTATTATTATTATTATTACAAGAAATAAATGAATAATCAAGCAAATGGGAAAAACGAGACAATTTTGTAGTGTGACACAGATGCCTGTTAAAATCTGGTGGGACACACCGTGTAAACTGACCTGCCTCGACCAGCTTTTAAAATTCAATTTTCAAAACTTTTCAGACACTGCCAGGAAGGACAAAGCGATTTCTCAAAGGTCGTCTTGTAGCCGTATATATGTCATTCAGGTCCCTTGGCAACGTCTCAGACCCGACAGGTTTATCCTTCATTTTCTCTTACAACATTATCATCACACCTCCAAACTGTGTTGTCCTGCTGGCGTTTTGTCGGTGTCAGTCTGGACTGCATGGGTTAAGGGAATGGGTAAGTAAGAAAAGGAATGTAGGACAGGGCAAATGTTGACCGCCACCCCACCCCCCTCCTCCTCCTCTCCCCCTCCCCCCTCCCATGCCCTCCGCCCCCCCCCCACCCCCACCCCTGCCCATTGAGGTTTTAAAAACAGGAAAGAAGGAGATTTTTTTTTTAAGACGGGGGTCCGTAGAAGGGGCAATGGAATGGACGGACGGACGGAACAAGAAGAAAATGATAATGACAGTGATGGTGTACCATTTAAAAATGATCGCGACTATTTTTGAAAGACAGAAACACAAACAGAAACAGGGAGAGGACGTGAGAGATAAGCCTGTCAGTCACTCGTGTAAGGCAGAACTAGTCTTTCATGAATCTCCTCATGTAGAAGAGAATGACGTAAGCATAACACCAGAGAGAGAGAGAGAGAGAGAGAGAGAGAGAGAGAGAGAGAGAGAGAGAGAGAGAGAGAGAGAGAGAGAATAACATAACAAAGACAACGAGTCTTCATCTCTGAACGGTAGAAGGTTTCACTCAAAGCTCGGTTTTCGACTTCGCCGTTGCTACAGCTACTCCATAACTATTAGAAATATGAAACTTAAAGAGTAATCCCCATTCTCTCACACACACACACACACACACACACACACACACACACACGCACGCACACGCACGCGCACACGCACGCACGCATGCACGCACGCACAGCGGCAGGGATCTTTGCCCACTGCCTGTCGCTTACTCAATGTTTAAATTTGTAAACTGATATCAGCATGGGGATGTTCACAAAGTTTGACGACCTGCTCCATATATTAGTAGCTGGTTCTGTTGCACCTATTCCTCCCCCCCCCCTACCCCCTCCACACACATACCCCCTCCCCCTTCCCACTCCCCGAGCTGCTGCAAAGTAAGTACGGTGACACGGACGGACTAGAAACAAAAAAAATGATTATCAAAAAAAAAAAAAAAAGTTCATGGTGCAAAAACCTAAATCAAGACATGCACTCTACCCCCTAAGGAAAACTATGACCCCGGATATCCACCTCCCCCCCCCCCCGCCCCCACATCCACCCCACCCTACCCCACCCAATACCTCCCGAGGTACTGCTGACAGACTGGCGACATGAGTAACGCCAACCTGTATCTCTCGAGAGTATATTATTTTTCCCATTACTTTGTTCGATTAATTCCACGCGAACCTACGCTCCTTCTCCTCTCTCCTGCGTCATGTGCGCGCGTTTTGCTTGGAGTGTGCACGTTTGACCTATCTGAATAGCTGTAGGTTTTCTTGGCTCTCCTTGCGAAATTCCTCGGAGAACATTCTCATAGACAATGTTAATGAGCGGGTTTGATTTGAACTGTAAGCTACGCGAAAGGTTTTGTTGTTGTTGTTGTTCGTTCGTTTGTATGTTTGTTTGTTTTTTGGAGAGAGGGATTAGTATGTGTAATCAATATAGCAAAATTCAAACAAGGAGACACATGAGCTGAACATTTGGTGAATAGAACTTACAAGGAAACCAGTGAAGTTTTTGTCTTGTCTTGTCCTGTCTTGTCTTGTCTCAATTACAACGGGTCTGATATGCTGGCTGGTGGGTTGGTTGGGTTGGCTAGTTGCTTGACCGATGGACAGGTTGGTTGTTTGGTTCCTTGGCTGGTGGGTTGGCTGGATAGTGGTTAATTGATTGGTGGGTTGGTTGGTTGGTTGGTGAGTTGGTTGACTCGTGAGTGGTTGGCAGGTTGGTTGGTTGGTTGGTAGATTGCCTGGTTGGTTAGTTGGTAAATTGACTGGTTGGTGGGTTGGTAATTTGGTTGGTTGGTGAGTTGGTTAACTGGTTGGTTGGTAGACTGACTGGTTGATTAGTTTGTTGGTTGGTTGGATGGTAGGTTGACTGTTTGGTGGGTTGGTGAGGTCGTTGGTTGGTTGGTTGACTGTTTGGTGGGTTGGTGAGGTCGTTGGTTGGTTGGTTGACTGTTTGGTGGGTTGGTGAGGTCGTTGGTTGGTTGGTTGACTGGTTGGTTGGTTGACTGGTTGGTTGTTTGGTTGGTTGGTTGGTGGTAGGTTAATCTACCGCTTACGGATGAAATCAAAGACAGGTAGGAACGGAAAAAAAAGTCCGCAAAGTTCCGAGGCAGACGCCAACACGGGACCCGGGTATTGACGGTGTATCACCATACCGGTTCAGTTGTCGCGGCGTCCCTGAATTGTTTTGAAAACGGCATCATCCGCAGGGACAAAGGAAGGTGTGGCTGCCTGAGTTTTTAATGCCTTTCCACGACAATTTGACACGCTAATAAAGGCATCAGCGGCTTTATCCCGCTGTCGAAAGTTGATTCTTCGAAGCAACGGAATGATCGGAGGGCACAATGACACTATAAGCCAATGCTTCCAATCCAAACGGATGACATTTCGCGCCAGCGAGCCCACGACAAAATGTTTCGTGTTACAATCTCTTCCACAAGAATCTTTATTGTCTTATTGGACAATGCCCTGTAGAAACGCCGTGATTCTTTAATCGAAGCTCTCTCGCGGTACGTGTGTCTGTAATAAGAACTGTCAAGTTTCCCCTTTCACTAACGTTTTGCTTGTATTGACGAACGGGGGACACAGAAGAAGTATTGTTGAAGTCAGTAACACGCCAATTCACGGCAAGAATTTCTTTTTCCTCGATTTATTTTTTAACTTGATGTGACCGGGCTGTTTAGGTCAAGTGTGTGGGTAATGCCATCAACCCGCACGGTTACATTTCGGTCAGGAGCATTCCAAAGACAAATGAAACTATACTACATTTCAGAATTCAGAAACGCATGACAAATACGACTAGATAGATAGCCGCAAATGTTCTAGCAAATGTATGCGGGTTTTTTGTTTGTTTGTTTGTTTGCTTGTTTGCTTGTTTGCTTGTTTGTTTGTTTGTTTGTTTATAACAGCAGGGCATGGGAGTGAACTTGTGTACATAATACAAAATGACCAAACTGAGGGGGAAAAAAACGCACTAAACTGAATGAAAGTACTCAATTTTCTTTTTCTATTTTTTTTTTTTTTATTAACAAAGACTTTTTTTTAAACCCATTGACTCGACGCAGTTTCTCTTCTTCTGTTTTTTTATTATTATTCATGGCGATAATTAACACCTCACCATAATCGGGTGGGGGTGGGGGTGGGTGTTTTGGGGTTTAACGTCCTTTTCCGCCACATACGGGTGATATAAAAGACGGGGCAACGATGAAAAAGCCAGCACAAATATTTGGCCGCAGCCAGGATTCGAACTCACGACCCGAGCATTTCAAGTCCAACGGTCTACCATTCGACCACCCCGGCTCCCCCCATTATCGGGTACAACTGAATTCAAAGTTCACGCGATTGGTCACGTTTTTCAAGTAAAATCTGCCATGTACAGAGTGGGTGGGTGGGTGGGTGAGAGTTTGGGAGTTTAACGTCCTTTTCCACCAAGTATGGGTGATATTAAAAAACGGGGCAACAAGGAAAGCGCCAGCACAAATATTTGGTCCCCAAGCCGGGATTCGAACTCACCCTCCAAGCATTGAAACCCATGTACAGAGTAAAAACTACCACATCCAAAATAAAACACAAACAAATTAATGCAGCTATGTCCCAGAAAGTAGTATGCTTAATAGCTTTATTAGAAAGTGATTTTTAAAACACACACACACACACACACACACACACACACACACACACACACACACACACACACACACACACACACACACACTTTTTTTTCGGCAGTCGGACAGTAACACAGCCATGGGTTCCTTCACAACCATGTCCCATGATACTGAGCTGCCACAACTCTCTCGCTCCTCGAACCATTGTGGTGAAGGATGCTGCAATTTACTGTAGTGTGACACGCACGCATGCACGCTTTAACAGAGACCGGAAGCTCGAAGCTCCATTCACTTCACTCGTGTGTGTGTGTGTGTGTGTGTGTGTGTGTGTGTGTGTGTGTGTGTGTGTGTGTGTGTGTGTGTGTGTGTGTGTGTGTGTGTGTGAGCCGGAGAGAGAGAGAGAGACAATGACAATGACAATCCTTTATTTTCCAACGGTAGAAGATTTTGGCCAAAAGGCCAGAGAGAGAGACAGACAGACAGACAGACAGAGACAGACAGAGACAGAGACAGATACAGATTCAGATTCAGATCATTTACTGCGTAGGCATTATGCCCCTTGCAAATGGGTAAGGAGGGAAGGGGGCATTACAAAGCCATGCAGAAATACATCAAACAGAAATACATATGCCATACATCAAACAGAAGACATAGTGCGACAAGGGATCCCAGGTCACAGAAAGTTCGTTCAGACTGCGATATTAAAGTCCGTGAAAAAAAAACAAAAACATGTGCATGAAAAACACGTGTCTGGATAGCTGAGACAACACAACGGGAGTCTAACTGACAGCTGCACGTATGGTACACTGTTGCGCTTGTAAGAGTCGGGGTTAGCGGGTTTAGCCCCGGGTTAGAGTCTAACCTCGAACTAAACTAGTTCTAGGGTTAAATTTTCTGTTGGTTTTTTTCGTTTAACCAGCAAGCGGGTCCGTTCCACCATGGTGCCTAAGCCGTTAGAGAAGGATTTTTTGGAACCTTTCTTCGCTTCCTTCTTTTTAATGTAATTTTGTTTTTAGGTTTCTTTTTGTCCTAGTCTGGGTTTGGTCCTTAGCCGTGGGTTAAATTAACTTCGAGTTTTACATGCAAGCCCAGGATTTGTTGTAATGGTCAACCAAGGAAGTATCTCACAGCACCCATAATAGTATTTCTCAGAATTTTTTTTTAATTGGTGGAGGGTCAAATTTAGCGACTTTGAGATTTGTTTTTTCATTTTCTGGTTCTTAAACACCTATACATGCAACTTCTGTGAAAGTCTCAAAGTAAAACGTAGCTTATAAACAAGTTAAATACGAGCATTTGCATATAATACAACCAGGCCATATTGGCAGGATTCTGACGTCACACTTTAACAGCCATTTTCTCAACACGGCCGCTTGTCATGAGCAAGTTTTCAACAAACATATCTCAGACCTGCACTCCGGTACAGAAATAATGTTCACACCAAAAGAAAGCCCATTTTCTGTTCTATTCAGAGATACCAATAACTCTATATGCCCGGAATGCCCATTGTCCACCCTCTTGTCGGAGCCCACCACATATGAGTCAAAATGTACTACTGCTGATTGGTCATATTACGCAGGGTTCCGAGCGTTCTGACGCAAGCCATTCTTGTCGCGTAACACCCAATATGTCGTGCCTAAATTCATGAAACAGGCAGTGACTTTGCCTAAGACTAACGTGTGAAATGACTTTTGAACAGCTGAAATAGGCAGTGACTTTGCCTAAAGACTAAAGTGTGAAATGACTTTTGAACAGCTGAAATAGGCAGTGACTTTGCCTAAAGACTAAAGTGTGAATTGGTTTTTCAACAGCTGAAATAGGCAGTGACTTTGCCGAAAGTGTGAAACGACTTTTCAGCAGCTGAAATAGACAGTGACGTTGCCAAAAGTGTGAAATGACTTTTCAACAGCTAAAATAGGCAGTGACTTTGCCTAAAGTGGGAAATGACTTTTCAACAGCTGGAACAGGCAGTGACGTTGCCTAAAGTGGGAAATGACTTTTCAACAGCTGAAACAGGCAGTGACTTTGCCTAAAGTGTGAAATGACTTTTCAACAGCTGAAATAGGCAGTGACGTTGCCTAAACTGTGAAATGACTTTGAACAGCTGCCTAATTCATGAAATAGGCAGCCACTCGTGATCAGGACACTGACCAGAGTTCACACACTTGCTCTGAACACAAGACCAAGATTTTAATAGAGGTAGAAGTTTGGGGCTGGGTGGTGGGCCAGAGGTTGGGGGGGGGGAGGGGCATTTCTCAGATCTGTGAAATTTCTCTCTTTGGATTCTTGCGTTACCCAGTTCGTGAACTAGGCAGTTTTGTCTACATCATGAAAAAAGGTAACCCGTAAGCTGCAACTTTTCAAAATCATTTCACGTTACATGTTAAGCAATGTACGTGCTGTCTTCTTCATAAGTTAGGTAGGCAAAGTCCCCGCCTATTTCATGAATTGGGCAATTTCACAATCGAAGCACGACACATATAAAGGAACCATGCAGATACAGATACAGATACGGAACAAGATATCGGACCAGTCTTTGCGAAGTCACTAATGCAAAACATACAACACCCACAGTTCGAAACACTGCCTTGACTCTTGACACATCTGCACGAATTCCGTTTCCAAACAACAAAAGAAACGGGTCATTAGGAAAAATGTATGGACTTTACCAAGCAGAAATAGCGTTGTTTGTGGTTTGGTCGATGAATGCCGTTATCGGCTTTGGTACTTCTTGCTGTTTGTATGATGATGTATTTTGATTTAA
The DNA here is from genome assembly GCA_018292915.2 of Batillaria attramentaria. Taxonomy (NCBI): domain Eukaryota; kingdom Metazoa; phylum Mollusca; class Gastropoda; family Batillariidae; genus Batillaria; species Batillaria attramentaria. The sequence goes on along the minus strand of JACVVK020000111.1, from coordinate 50,857 downwards.
ACTTGTTCGATACCCGAGCAGAGCCAAGTCATGTCATGACATGTTTTTAATTTGTTCTTTTCAGGCTGTTCTGTCCGTCTGATTTCGACATGGAGAAGGGCTTGGAGAAACAGCATTGCACAACCTGGAATCGAGGTGGGAAGTTGACGAAAGAAAAGCCGAGCAAACAAAAACCTTATTAATTCAGTTCGTGCCGATCTGCCTCTTCCCCCAGCCCGCCCAAGCAAACCCATTTACAAGAAGCTTATCAGCGTAGTAAACTTATTGTCACTTAAGAATAACAAAGAAAACACGCTTGAGTGACTCAAGCGCAAATGATAAAACGACTTGTACAGATATGCTGGAAAGAGAACCAAAAGAAAGGGGATTCCCCGCACGCGGTATCTAATGTGTTAAACACGTCCATCTCCCGACATAATTATTTCGGAGGTGTTCTGGTGATGTCTATCATTGTGTCACCTGGACACATATAGTTACAGTCTGATAAGGGATGGCGCTGACCAACCAGAAGCAGAAACACAAGCAATGTCTGCAGTGTTCCCGATTACACACATAATAATATGTGCGTAAATGACGTACAGAAATTTGATTTTGACGCACATAAAGTTTACCCTGTACGTCATCGTGACGCACAGTTGTTATGTGGTTTTTTGGCTCACTTGTGTAACAAAGTGAGTCTATGTTATAACCCTCCGTCGTCTGTCTGTGTGTCTGTCTGTCTGTCTGTCTGTCTGTCTGTCTGTCTGTCTGTCTGTCTGTGTGTCCGCAGTAAACCTTAACACTGGCATTTTCTCAGAAACTATGAGCAGCAGAGGCACCAAACTTGGCAAGCTGATAGACAGCCATAAGACCTTTCACAACATACTATAATGATTGACCTTGACCCAAGGTCAAGGTCACTAAGGCTGTCTGTTTGGAAATTTTACATTGGCATTTTCTCAGAATTTAGAAAAGCCAGAGACATCAAACTTAGCATGGCGATGGATATTGACAACACCTTTACTGACATACCTGTATTAAGTGACTTTGAATCAAGGTCAAGGCCATACAAGCTGTTTTGCGGAAAACCTTCCAAAACCTTAACATTGGCATTTTCTCAGAAACAATGAACAGCAGAGGCACCAAACTTGGCAAGCTGATAAATAGCCATAAGACCTTTCAAAACATACTATAATGATTGACCTTGACCCAAGGTCAAGGTCACTAAAGCTGTCTGTTTGGAAATTTTACATTGGCATTTTCTCAGAATTTAGAAAAGCCAGAGACATCAAACTTAGCATGGCGATGGATATTGACAACACCTTTACTGACATACCTGTATTAAGTGACTTTGAATCAAGGTCAAGGCCATACAAGCTGTTTTGTGGAAAACCTTCCAAAACCTTAACATTGGCATTTTCTCAGAAACAATGAACAGCAGAGGCACCAAACTTGGCAAGCTGATAGACAGCCATAAGACCTTTCAAAACATACCATAATGACTGACCTTGACCTAAGGTCAGGGTCACTAAAACTGTCTGTTTGGAAATTTTACATTGGCATTTTCTCAGAATCTAGAAAAGCCAGAGACATCAAACTTTGCATGATGATAGACATTGACAACACATTTACTGACATACCTGTATTCAGTGACTTTGAATCAAGGTCAAGGCCATACAGGCTGTTTTGCGGAAAACCTTCCAAAACCTTAACATTGGCATTTTCTCAGAAACAATGAACAGCAGAAGCACCAAACCTGGCTTGCTGATAAACAGCAGCAAGACCTTTCAAGACTTACCATTTTGAATGACCTTGACTGAAGGTCAAGGTCGTCAAAGATGTGTAATTGGAAATTTAAAATTGCCATTTTCTCAGAATGTAGTGGTACCAGAGGCATCAAACTTTGCATGGCATGATAGACATTGACAAAACCTGTACTGGCATAACCTGTACTGGCATACTTGTATTCAATTTCCTTGGGTCAAGGTCAAGGTCAAGGCCATTCAAGATGTTTTGTGGAGACTTTAACGTTAGCATTTCCTTGGAAACAACAAACAGCAGCAAGGCACAATGATAGGCAGCAAAGAGACCTATGCAGACATACCCATTTGAGTGACCTTGACTCAAGGTCAAGGTCATTACAGCTGTCTGTTGTAAAATTTTACATTGCCATTTGTACAGAAACTACAAAAATTAGAGTTATCAAATTTGGCATAATGATAGTCACTGATAAGCTCTTCACTTACAGATCTCATTTGAATGACCTTGACCCAAGGTCAAGGTCATAGAAGCTGTCTTGGGAAAACTGTTATGTTGCCATTTGCTGTTTTCTTAGGAACTATGAACACAAGACACCTTATTTCGTGAAAGCTAGTGATAAGAGCTTTAGAAACATACTCTTTTGAATGACCTTGACCCATCTCACAAGTGAGCCAAGGAGGCTTTGCTCCTCTAGTTTTATATATTATTTCGGGTTTTTTTTTTTTTTTTTTACTGTTTTTGTTGTTGTTGTTATTGTTATTGATGTTGTTTTGTTTTGTTTTTAGCAAACATGGTCGCGAAACTTGGTCAAATTATAGCAGACGACACGATCGTCATTGGACTCAGCGCAAAGTATTTGCCCATTAGGGGAAAAGAAACTGACAAGTCAACTTTGATGAGCAAACGTTTGCGTGAGCGATGCATGGCTTAACCTTTGATCGAAGTCTCCCGTCACAGATCAGTTAAACAACACCCACTCCTTCCGCAAAAAAAAAAAGAACTTTCGCTTCCTGATACCCAATTCTCAGACCTGTAAGGTGAATGCACTAGCCCAGGCTGGGAGCTGGGCCGGCCAAACTGCAAGCATCTCGCCTTAGGACCACGATTTATGGACTGGTGGAAATCCTAGTGCTGATTACAACGTCACCCCGAGTGAACTAAACCCACGGTCTAGGTTTCTCTGATTGTCCGGAGATGGCCGTTCTCACTGTCTTTACAGCTGATATAAATCCATTTTGCGAGCTCCCGTTCCCTTGCAAAGACTGGTGTCCGCTGGGCTGAAAGGGGGTATCTGGTGACTAATCCGTGTTTGTTCTGGCCCTTTTATGGGAAAACGTTGATAACGGTCTCGTGTCGGAGATCCTGTTGCATCTATGAGACTGATCTCGAGGGGAGTGTGTGTGTGTGTGTGTGTGTGTGTGTGTGTGTGTGTGTGTGTGTGTGTGTGTGTGTGTGTGTGTGTGTGTGTTTGTGTGTGTGTGTGTGTGTGTGTTGGGGAAGGGGGGGGGCGTCCTCCACCACATAAGGATGATATATTAAATACGGTACAACGAGGGAAAAAAAGACAGTCACTATTCGAACTCACGACCTGGGCAATTCAACTGAGGGATGTGTGTGTGAATGTGTGAAAATGTGTGTGTGTGTGGGGGGGGGGGGGGGCAGTTGAAGAGTAAGGCTGGGGTGGGAGGGTGTTAGTTTTGTCGGTGGAAAGGGAGACGGGGGTGTTCGTGATGTGAACCTGATCCCTGCTACGATTTTTCCTTCATGTCCGCTCGCTTTTTGAAAGGTCTTCATTGAGACAGCGAATCCTTGTCAAAACCGCTAAGCTGTTTTCCCCTTTTGTCTTCATCTGAGCTCACTGACACCCATCCCCTTTCGACACTTTTTTCAGCATGCGACAATCTTTCAATCCGGGCACCCGTTACAAAGGACAGAGCTCGTGGTCATCAAATACGCTCTTTAGTGTCCGTCGGCTTTTTCTTCAACTTAATCATTATTTTTAGTGTGAATCAAATTTCCAGCCACATTAATTTGGAAACTTTTTTTTTTTTCGTGTGGCTGTATCGTGTCTTCCGAATACTCTTCATGCTTTTTTTCTGGTTGCATGAATTGAAAGCTGTTCCTTGTAGAAGGCAAATAAAAGCGACATAAAAGGGACAGAAACCACTTAACTTTCACAAAGGTCGGCACGGGTCAGCGTTTCGGCTTTCGCCTTCCTCAGGACACAAACAAATGGGACATAACTTCAACAAACAAAAGGTAACTCTGCTGACATACACGGCGCGGGAAATAAAAAATAAAAATAAAAAAGTGGGGGAGAAAACAACAGAAAAGAATAGTAAAAAATGTTGAAACATGACAACACCCATCCTTTGGTGACAGAAGACCATGGACTGTGTGTGAAAAAAGTTCATGAGGGTTATATTATGGTTTCTCGTTTATTAAACCTCCCGGGGTCTGGCTTCCCAGGCGCTGAATAATGTGAGACTCCATGTTGGAGTCTGCCCATCTTGTAGAAGGGTTTTGTTGTTGTTGTTGTTGTTGTTTCTTTTTCACTGTGTCGCTGTACGTCTAAGGTGATCTCTGCTTAAAAAGACTGACAATTCATCGGGGAAATGTATACGCACATAATTTCTTTTCTTCGTGTATTTTTCTCAGAACATCTACGGAATGGTGGTAAATGTTGCAGCTGCTCCTCTGTTATATTTTGTGAGATAGATTACCTGATCCGAGTTAAATTTCGTTCGTACTTGCTAAGAGGAAACTATTCTGCAAGTGACAGTCAGGAATGTGGGGTACGGTTTCGTACAAAAACAACAAAGACACAATCAAAGAGCCTTCATCATTTTGCAAAAAAAAAAATGCATTTAACTATTGATTTGCGGAGTTTTGTTTTGTTTTGTTTTGTTTTGTTTTGTTTTGTTTTGTTTTGTTTTGTTTCGTTTCGTTTTGTGTTTCGTTTCGTTTCGTTTTGTGTTTCATTTCATGTCATTTCGTTTCGTTTCGTTATGTTTTGTGTTTCTTTTCTTTTCGTTTCGTTTTGTTTTCGTTTTGTGTTTCCTTTCCTTTCCGTTCCTTTTATTTTGTTTTTAGTAGGAGTGCGCTTTTACTCTTTCTTTACCGAGATTCTTTATTTCTTGGGTAAACGAGATTGCTATTTCTTTCTCTCAATTGAACAAATTACAATTGAAAACAACCCTTTTTTTTGGTTCTAACCGGCTGGGACAAGAAAAGAGAGGCACCGCCTGCGATTTTGCTGGAGTACAGAAATTACCCTGGCAACAGTCTCTGACAGTTATTTCCTTTGCCCAAAATGGCTGGGAGGCGATCGCCAGTGAGTCCCCGAGACCCTGGAGCTAACAGGATTCTAGAAATGCAACCGCTTGCCCCCTTTTTGCCCTGAAAAGCAGCGATCCCTGGCTCTGTGCTTAGGTTTACGCGTAGACAGCAAACAGTGGGCCGACACTAGCAACGACTTTATTACGCTCCTTCGTCGGCATAACGACGCGGGAAGAATTAATTAGGACAGTATTTCTGTGCTTAAGTCTCTGATGTGTCCGGTTCTGTTTGGTTTCTGCAAAACGATCGCTGCGTAAACTCCGCGCGGAAATATTTCATCGAGGCGCTCTGGACGTCCATATGAAACGCAGATCAGAGAACTCACGGCAAGATTTAAAACGGAGATTGGAGGTACCGAAGGTTTATTGCAGGTTTGGATGTAGGTTTTTCCTGCTTGAAAATTATGAAGAAATTATGCTGTCTGCTAGAAGAATGTCTAAAAATATACACTCCCCCCCCCCCAATCCCCCTTCCCCTTCCACTTTTTTTTTCCAGAAAATGACGTTTACTTGAGAGTCTCTCTCTCTCTCTCTCTCTCTCTCTCTCTCTCTCTCTCTCTCTCTGGGAGCCGGGATAGCCGAATGGTAGAGCGTTGGACGTTCAATGCTCTGGTCGGAGTTCGAATCCCGGTTGGGGCCAAATATTTGTGCTGGCCTTTTTCTTGTTGCCCCGTCTTTGATATCACCCATGCGTGGTGGAAAAGGACGTTAAACTCCCAAACACCCACCCATCCTCTCTCTCACTCTCTCTCTCTCTCTCTCTCTCTCATTCCACGGGCTTGATTAGTGTGCGTGCGTGCGTGCGTGTGTGTGTGTGTGTGTGTGTGTGTGTGTGTGTGTGTGTGTGTGTGTGTGTGTGTGTGTGTGTGTGTGTGTGTGTGTGTGTGTGTGAGGTGATTTCTCTTTTTCTTTTGTTTTATGTTGCTTCTTTGTTTGAAATTGAACCTACATGATCACCTTACCCTGGTAATCTTTGGCGCAATGTGATATTGTTTTCAGTCCCTCCAGAGGAGGTCACTCACATAGTGTTTCGCTGAACGGCAACCAGACCTGGTCAGGGTAGTTTGTAGGATGCGAAACTTGAGCTTCAGGCAATATTCTAGCTTCACATGATCAGGTGCTGCCTCCTTCTACTTTCTTTCTGCGCGCGCATTTCATCAGACCTAAAACAAGGGGACTTCGCTAAGCAGTTATGGCGTCCGGATATGTGGATCATGTGGCACAGGGATCGCATTCACCGCTGGGCAGGAGGGGAGGAGGGTAAAGGGATCGTCACCAAGTCGAGTCAAAATGTACGTGCAGACACATTTACGCTGCCTACCCCCCCCCCCCCCCCCCCCCGCCCCCGGGTGGGTGTTAGCGAAAGAGATGTAATAATAATAATAATAATAATAATAATAATAATAATAATACACACTTATACAGCACACTTCTTGAAAATACATCAACCCTTGCCCATTCACACATCACTTACACGCACATAGAGCACATCCGAAAACAGCAGGCACCACGGTCACATGAATCAGTAGAAGGCAAGTTGACGCAGGGAAGTTTTTTTTTTTATCAAAACATGAAAAGTGAAGACATGTTGTTCGTTTGGTAGTGTGATAGCGAATTCAGTCCAGTTCCGAAAGAGGCTGTATGTGGTGGAAAAGGACGTTAAACCCCCAAACACCCACCCACCCTCGAAAGAGGCTTTCAGAGATGAAAATTAATGGACAGAACAGATGGCTGAAATCTAAGCAATGCACCAGCACAGTCTAAAAATGGGGAAGTGTGCATTACGAAAGCAGGCCGTTCGTTTTAAATAGCTAGATTTGCCCAATGTGGAACTGGTTCCTGCTTTTATCCAAGGCACTTTATTCGAACTTCACAATAAACTAAATGTGTGTGTGTGTGTGTGTGTGTGTGTGTGTGTGTGTGTGTGTGTGTGTGTGTGTGTGTGTGTGTGTGTGTGTGTGTGTGAGAGACAGACAGACAGACAGACAGACAGACAGGCAGGCAGACAGACAGGCAGGCAGGCAGGCAGGCATAGAAAATGTGCAAACTTTACACCTGCCGAAAGTGCTGAGGGTTACTGCGACACGTTCTTGTCAAAGGTCATAGAAAAACAAAACTCACAAATCCAGCAAAGGTCAAGAACAAAACAACAGACAATCCTATACTGCGCAGAGGAAATTAAAGAAGACACGATCAGGGTACCAAAGGGTGCTTTTGCTGCAAAAAAAAAAACCATGAATACCAGGAAATAAAACAAGGAAACCCGATTTCTTAAACGTGCGTTCACGAAAACGCGAAATGGCAACGTACTGATTTCTTCAAAGTCGTCTGCGAATCATGGGATGAAAAGACGAAGAACAAACCCGTGACCTCTAGAACGCAACGTAATATGTAATATGAGGTTGATATGCCCCGCATCTCTTAATCCTCCCCCCCCCCCCACCGCCTCTTCTCCCTCCCCCCCCCCCCCCCCCCCCGAATACACGCAATTTTTTCTTTGTGGGGAAAGCTACATGTGATTACTGAGAACCACAGGTAATGTCCGTTATAACGCAGTACACTGGATTTGGTTTGTGCATCTGTATTGGTATGTCTAAGCAGACACCATAGTTATTAGTAAACATAGGCTAAATTTGCAGAAGCTATGTCATGCGAACTGTACAGCTGCGCAAATAATTTTTTTTTTAAAGTTCGGAAACAAAGCAAAGTACTGTGAGGAAAAATGTACACCTGCTACACCACTTATTCACACACACACACACACACACACACACACACACACACACACACACACACACACACACACACACACACACACACTCCACTCCAGATGTGTTCTTTTCATTTCCCGCCTTGCTTACAGTGAGAACTTGCTTACAATGAGAACTTGATTACAGTGCGAACTTGCTTACAGGGAGAACTTGCTTTCAGGGAGAACTTGCTTACAGTGAGAACTTGCTTACAGTGAGAACTTGCTTACAGTGAGAACTTGCTTACAGTGAGAACTTGCTTACAGGGAGAACTTGCTTACAGTGAGAACTTGCTTACAGTGAGAACTTGCTTACAGGGAGAACTGACTTACAGTGAGAAAGCTGTGTACATGATTTCTGAAAATGACGGATCTTTTTCACGAGGGGTCCATCGAGCAGTACACGTTAACTTCCAGAAGAAAATGAAAGTTTTTAAAGCAACATGCCTGAAGATGCGCTATTCTCAAAATATCAAAAGCTTTATGAAAAGATTCTCTGTCACTATGGCGCCAGTGACTGCCTTAAAGCCCTTTCATCGATGCAATCCTTTGTATGCAAGCTGGTTGTTATGTACTGTTTTGTTTTGTTTGTTTTGTGTTTTTGTTTGTTATTGTTTTGTTGATGTTTCTTTTTGTTGAACAATCGAACGTATCATCTGGGAGACTCACCTATTCAAGATAGCATATGATCTGTAGTATCATCTACCCCCCCCCCCCCCAACACATACTTAGTGTTTCATGTTTCATGTATGCGTGAGAATGTGTGTGTGTAGCGCACTGAGTGTTCTTTGAGCAGACTGTTAGCGCTTTATAAGACCTATTATTATTATTATTATTATTATTATTATTATTAAAAAATACGACCAACACACGATTTCACAAGTTCAAAGTAATAAAACAAAAGAGTGTGTTTTGGGGCTCTCTCTCCCCCCCCCCCCCCCCCCTCGTTGATCAGACCACAAAATGGTTTTGGATCATGACAAATAACATAAATACATCTTACTGGTGTATATGTTATGAAAATTAACACAATTTCTAAAGTATGATATATCTTTTAAAAAGACACACTTGGATTTTTACGAGTAATTCCCTCGTGTACACAAGCACGCACAACATCAAGTAGTGCACGTTAAAGACGGGAGGGTCCGCTGAATGGAAACCAGTCACACGTTATACATGCAAGAAAAGGAAATACAAAAGTGGCACTGCACTGTGGCGACGAGCTTCCCCCGGGACAGCAGCCCGAATTTTCCACGAAGGTAATAAGACCATAACAATGATAACACAAAAATAATATAAGGAACACAACAACCCCAAAAAAAGTATATTTCATATAGTTTATAAAGACATACCTGATAAGACGGATAGCAGCAGCAGCAACAAGGGCACGACATCTGGCCAGACCTCCATGGTCGGTGTGACGATCCACTGTCAGTCGAGCAAATCAGACGGAAAATGGATCACTCGTGACAGAACTGTCAAGAGGTCGGGGGAGTCTGGTGGCGGTATTGTCAGAAATAAAGCCGGTCAGTCCTCCTCCCCTTTAGTGATCGTGGGTCTCCCTCCCTCCCTCTTCCCTCCTCAAAGTCTCCTCCACGTGCACTGCCTTGGAATGAAATTTGACGCTTAGTAGACGCTAACTTCGTCACAAGGTGAATGAAAGGCCACTCCTGATCCAACGTTGGTTGCGACCCGATGCTTTAGGAGTTGTCTTCGGGATTTGTACAACTTTGTGAATAGTTACATGCAAAGCGTCCTTGAATATTGTCTGCCTGTCGCCTAACCGTTCCTAAAACCATGCACGGGACTTCGCAGAGCGGAAACAGCGAAGAAACGGCAACTGTGCACACGTGCTATGCAACAGGCGTTTTCAACATAGCACGGTGTGAAATGCGAGTCACAAACTCACACTTCTCGCTTTCGTTCACTTTTGGGTTTTTTTGTTTTTTTTTCAGAGACGCGCATGTGGCTCATTAATCAAAAAAGAAGGTCACTGCATAAGTTTGTTTTTTTTCGTGCGTCAGTAAAGCCACGCTGCCAGCCAAGTCACGTTTCAGCGAGCGTTCTTTCGACACATGTATGCCGTGTTTCATTAGTTCTAGTGACAAAAAAGGCTGAAACTTTCTCAGAAAATAAGTGTGAATAAGAGGAAAACCTGTGTAGGCCTCAGTAATCACGCACTAAGCGTGCGCAGTAAAGTTAATTACACCCCGAATCACCACTCTCCCTCTGGCGCTGTGGCTGACTTGGTGACATTTCCTTTTCACGTCCAATCCGCTATTGCTTCAGAAGCCGTATTTACAGAACTGGTGATACATTTGTCACGTGTTCAATTTTTGTTTCACCGCTTTCGGCGTTTAATATGTCACAGTCTTCAGAAGATTGTCCCGTCCAGACGTAACAGATGCTTGAAATCTGTAAGTTAGTGAAGGACGTTTATAAAGTCTGGAAAGAAGAGCATAGCAAGTTCTGGTCCAGTGCTGGAAACTGCTTTTTCAGTGTGACCATGACATACGCAAAGAGATGTGAACTACAGTTTGAAAATTCAACGGCAAAACTTGTCGACAAAGCTCTTTGGGAAATCCCTGATTTTGTTGATTTTCTTGACTGACATTTCACATACCAGCTAAGTGTCCTTTCTGGTCTGTTAGGATAAACCGAGTGACAAATTTCAGTTTGCCTAAACTTTGGGGACGAAACAGTTTTTTTTTTTCGTGAACTTCCGCTAAGCTTGCACAAACGTGAAGTTCAGTGATCCATGTGAAACTTCTACTTCTCCTTCTTTTGCGTTTCCCGGATAGCCTGACTACCGTATGAGTAGCTCAGTAACTTCACTTGTATATTTCTATCTCACAGCTCCTGCTGCGTCACTCCTTGGTTAGCTATTGCTAACTCACTCGAACTTAGTCATATTTCTTATGTCCCGAACAAGGAATCACCGTGAGTCAGCCAGAATGCACGGATCTGCGGCGACGACTTTTAAAAATCAATCGTCCCAGATTTTGCAAATTCCGAGAAAACGACAGCATCTCTCACATAAACGAAAGTCGTAAACTTCGCCACAGACAAACAGCTGTTGTTTCCTTCTGTGGAAACTAATTTTTTTTTTCATTTTTTTCCTTTCTTTTTCTTTCTCTGATCCCCCTTAAAAAGTCTAATCTCTAATGAGTTCGACAGATCGTCCCATTGAGTTGAACGATTACGTTCGCAGGCCTTGCCACTTCTCTTGTCTAACAGTCGGATAGGAAGATGGGTAACCACTTCAGCCACCGCGCTATACAATACTCTCTCTCCCCCTCTCTCTCTTTCTCTCTATCGCTCTCGCTCCCTCTTCAGTCACGACACACAAGGGCAGCAGTAGGAGGGATGAAAGCAGCAAGAGTCACATACAAGATCCAGGCACCGTACCGTGGTGGTATATTTTGTCACTCATCAGCTTAGAACGTGTGACGTGTCCGACCCGAAGTCTCGCGCGCGCGCGCGGCGTCGTGCACCCCGGAACCGCGGTCCGCCCCGCCTGCGAAATGCCTCCTGGCACCCGCCAGAGCTCTCCAGTTAACCCATTAGCACTCGCACGACGCTGGCATTACCGCCCCTGGCTCGCTACGCGCCGCGAGTCGCCTCCCTTGGGACCGCTAGGCTTTCTCGCTGGCGGGGGATAAGTTGGTTGTTGCTGTCTTGGCTAGTTAAGGGTTAACCAGAAAAAAAATCTCTCCCTGTGAGGTTTAATATTACATGATACACAGAGCTGCAGTCAGACTGGATACATATACACGATCTGTTACTGATAGAACACTAGGTACTGTTTATTCTGAGATTATAATCACAATAGTAATAACTGAGTATTGTATAGGCGCTTGACTCTTGAACTAAACCCAACACGCACGCTCACGTGAATCACACGCATTCTCTCACACACTGGACATGAACACGTTACAATCACGTGATGCGAAGGGACGGCTCAGCTATTCAAATTTATTTCGGAACTTACATGGCATTTATTTTCAAATTTTGTGGGATGAACATTTCCAAAGCAGAAGGGGAGGAGGCCGGAGTACCCGGGGAGAACCATTCTGTTGTTCACAGCATTACAACATACAAGAGGGCTTCTGCAATATCGGTTATACTAATAACGATGTACTATCACGTGGTATAACGTGAGCCGGGGTGTCCAAATGGAAGAGCGCTGGACTTTCAATGCTCAGTCCGTGAGTTCGAATCCCGGCTGGACCCAAATATTTGTGTTGGTCTTTTTCTCGTTGCCCTGTCTTCGATATCACTCATGCGCGGTGGAAAAGGACGTTAAACACCCAAACACCCGCCCACCTTTGTCTGACGTGGTGGAAAAGGACGTTAAACGTACTTGTTAACAAACAACAAAAAATCTCCTCACCTAACATCTTGATTTTGTCAGATTTTGCAGACTGTGTACTGCACTAGGGGGAGCCGGGGTGGCCGAATGGGTAAAGCGTTGGACTTTCAATGCTCGGGTCGTGAGTTCGAATCCTGGCTGGGGTCAAATAATTATTTGTGCTTTTTTTTCTCGTTGACCCGTCTTTCATATCACCCTTATGTGGTGGAAAAGAACGTTAAACTCCCAAACACCCACGCACCCGCCCACCCCCGTACTGCAAACCGATCTCGATTGCAGCTTTCACACCGTGATCACAGACTGCCGGCGACGCTCACAGCAAACGCTGATGGACAAAGGAGACGAGAGAAAAGGAAGTCAAAACGCAGGTCCCTGACGTATACACTTTTTTTTTTTTTTTTTTTTTTTTTTTACTCGGAATGCATGTGCACGCAATGTTTCTGATCCCTGCTGCAGTTTAGACGTTCCCAAATCCGCGAGCAATCATTCTCGCACGAACGGAGATGCCGTGTGTTTCCTTTAGCGAGACAGCAACAGCGTCGACATTTTTGGACTGGAACGTGCATAGTCTGTTGTTGTTGTTGTTTTGTGTTTGTTTGTTTTGTGTTTGTTGTTTAGTAGTTGTTGTTTATGTTGCTGTTGTTGTTTGTTTTGGTTCGTTATTTTTTGTTTATTTGTTTCTTTGGGGACGGGGGGTGTCGTTTCTGTGTTTGGTGGTGTTGTTGGTTTGTTAAAACTGTTTCATATTTTTTTTGTGTGGACATATGCATATGAGGGTAGAATTACTCACATAAACAAGCCTGTAGGTAACATTCATGTAACACACACACACACACAAACCCATATATGCAAAAGAACACGTACGTATACAAAAACAGGCTAACACACACACACACACACACACACACACACACACACACACACACACACACACACACACACACACACACACACACTCGTGAGAGTGTTGATAACAAAAGGTTTGCCTCTCCTACATTACAAGCCGACAGCAGTGAGACACACCCTCCACAGTGCACCAGTCAAGATCAATTCCAACACGGTTCATAAATTATTTTTCCTGAACCGGTACTATCCTAACACTGACAGTATACGGATACTTCACTGACACTAAACAATACACCGTTTGTACGGTCATGGGCCCGCCTGTCCTGCGACGTTTGTTGTTTTTAAAGATTATGTCAGAGAATGAATGAATGGGTCGGTGGGTGGGCGTTTCAGGGGTTTAACGTCCTTTTCCACCACATACGGGCGATATCAAAGACGGAGCAACGATGAAAAAGCCAGCACAAATATTTGGCCCCAGCCGGGATACGAACTCACGACCCGAGCATTAGAAGTCCAACGCTCTACCATTCGGCCACCCCGGCTCCCCGAATGAATGAATGACTACACGAAAAATAAGGTATGGCCATGTAATGATGTTTTGTGTGGGAGGTAGGGTCGGGTATCGATCAGTGTGGGTTTGGAAGTTGGTTGGTGGATGTTAAACATGGTAAATCGCGATCATGTTGTTAGCCAACTGGGTATTTCGGCCATCACTTAATTATCCATCTACAATAACTTCAGAGCAAAAGCCATACCACAGAAGTGGGAGGAAGGGGGGGGGGGGAAGAAACTGTGTTTTCTAGGATACCACATACGAGGTGTGGAAAAACGTTCGTAACCTCCACCTGAAGATGACACTGCAGGAAAGTTTTGATCATTTATTTTACAGCATACTCGCCCATCAACTGCACACACGTCTCCCAGACTGTACACTATATTTCAGTAACTTCTAAAGCAAAGCTTGAACGCGACAGGCAGAAGTCGTCGAGGTAAGTGTGCGGTGTGTCACTTGCGCACCCTACTGCGCACACTTCTCCTACTTTGTACACTATATTTCTGTAACTACCAACTGTGGCAAAGCTTGAACGCGACAGGCAGAAGTCATCGAGGCAGATATGCGATATGTCACTTGCATACCCTACGGTTCTGTAACTACCAACTGTGGCAAAGCTTGAAGGCGACAAGCAGAAATCATCGAGGTAAGTGTGCGGTGTGTCACTTGCGTTCCCCACCTTTCAGTAACTACCAAATGTGGCAAAGCTTGAAGACGATAAGCAGAAATCATCGAGATAAGTGTGCGGTATGTCATTTGCGTACCCTACGGTTCAGTAACTACCAACTGCGGCAAATCCTGAAGCCGACAAGAAGAAAATCATCGAGGTAAGTGTTCTGTGTTTCAAGACGTACACACCACGGAACGAACAATCTTCAACAATCAAGTCACCGGCCACAACCAGCTAGAAGCTAGACAAAGATGACTTTATGCGTCCCTTACGCTGACACGTGACAATCTCAGACACAGGCGACGACAGCGAGTATCACGTGACAAAGGTTAGATAACTCTGCGTGCTGCTGTCAATATTCATATTAAACCTGTCAAGGAGAGGCCCTCGAATCCCGGCCTTCGGTTGCTGATAGTGCAGACGGTTGCCAACAGTGATAGATTAAACTGCCACATCACGCAGAGTGCACTGTTTCTTTGTTCGGGAGGAGATTGGTCGAGATAGAACATGGTATCTTTCGTTTTACACTTTTCGTCACAGCACATTTCGTGCCGCGCGCGAGAGTGGGTGGATGTTTACAAATTTAACGTCCTTTTCCACCGCGTAAGGGTGATATCAAAGACGGGGCAACGATGAAAAAGCCAGCACAAATATTTGGACCCAGCCGGGATTCGAACTCACGACCCGAGCAGTGAGAGTCCAACGCTCTACCATTCGGCTATCCCGGTTCCCCATGCCTCGCGCGAGTATCATACGTTTTTGACTATGCGATGCGAAAATCAGGCAAGATTAACGGTCCCCAAAGCCTGCTCTTAACTGGGCACAGCGCGCGAAACACACAAGTGCACACCACAGTCGTTGCGCTCGGTGTGTCTACTAACTACAAAACTGAACACAGCTGTGCTCGGTGACAAACCGATTGAAGATGCACTGTCCGCCATGTTTGCGCGCCGAGTGACGTAGTACAGCCAATCAGAATATGTTGTGGAAACCACAGTCACAGTCGTGGCCATTTGAAATCCAGGTTGCTGTGATGACGCCACAGCGGCGGAAACCCCCAAAATAACAACTGTGTCACAACTGTGAACAGCACTGTGGCGCTCCGCAGTGCCCAGTTAAGAGCCGGCTTTACGAATCTTTTGCAGCAAACATGTGTATGATCAGAGTGCTACATTCCTACGAGGCCAAATTTAAATCCACGCAGAATAATTATGATTTTTTTCTTTTTTCAGTGAGGCCACTAGTGCACAACCCCAAACTTGCTAGGAAATGAGTTAATATTGATTATTTTCCGTCTCATTCAAAGTACCAGATTTTATGTGAGTTTACGTCGAACTGATATCCACTGAGCTCTCAGCAGACGCGTATACCAAACTGTTACATAGTGACCTCATGGTCCTCCCATGGCCAGGTGACAAGGCAGTTTTGCCGCGCCTCGTCTGGGCGCTGTTCATTCACTCACACATTGAAACAAAATCTGCAAAACAGTGCGGGTAGGGGTGGGTGTTTGGGGGTTTAACGTCCTTTTCCACCACATACGGGTGATATCAAAGACGGGGCAACGATGAAAAGGCCAGCACATATGTTTGGCCCCAGCCGGGATACGAACTCACGGCCTGAGCATTAGAAGTCCAACGCTCTACCATTCGGCCATCCCGGCTCCCCACAGTGCTCCCCACGTTAGGAAATGGTTAACCGAAATTAATCTTGAATCTAAACCCGCATTCCCTTTGTGTTCTTTACGGGCAGAACAACTTTTGAAAGAACTTTCTCTGCTGTCTGGAATTATTTTTATTTTGTCTGTTGATACAGTATCCTCATTTTTAAAGTCATAATACGTCGCGACATTTTCTCCGCGAGAAATCCATCCAACAATTCAGGATTTTCTGCCATGCCGACTCGCTCGATAGTATAATTTGCAAGATATTGACAAAAAGACCATAAAGTAGCAGTTTCTGAAAAGGACGCTCTGGCGGTAGACGTACGTATCAAAGGTAAAAGATTAAATTTCGCATTAGAAAGATCATCCTAGTATTTCGATTGTTGGGAAGAGAATCCTTTATTACAATCATTGGCTACCCTGCCAATATTTCTTTAAAAAGAACGAGCTCCTGTCTACGTCTGTAACTTAAAGCCACAATTGAATTTTGTGTGGCTGACGTGCAATCACTTAAAGTGATGCATGTGTGAAGTCAGAAAATCAGGTGTTGACGTAGGTCAGCATCCCACAGGAACGCCTTTTGATAAAAACTTTATCGCATTTCATTTCTTTGAGAACGATCCAAATTTTTTGTCCCTGTCCCAACTCCTCGCCAGCTTCAGTGGTATTTCCTCCCAGGTCATGGGTGGAATCCACGGAGGGCTCGAACACCGGGGCAATTTTTATTATGCATCTGGTGGAGATGAGGATGATGGTAAGATGGTGCTATGGAGGTCCGTGGGGTTTGGGACTGCGGGACAGGATCGCATTCCACGCTTCCTGTCATACAAAATTCTGGCGTTAACCAGGCCCGGGAACTACGGCACCTGTGGTGCCGACCGTGTAATCATCCGCATCATAAGATGTGTCATGCCAAGAGAAGATGTAAGGGTGGGTGGGTGTATAGGGGTTTAACCTCCTTTTCCACTACTTACGGGTGATAGCAAAGACAGCAACGAGAGAGAGAGAAAAAAAAGCCACAAACTGTTGGCTCCAAGCCAAGATTCGAACTCACGACTCCATCATTGAAAGTCCAACGCTCCGCTGCTCGGCTATGAGTCCCGGCTCCCCAAAGAAAGATATGAAAGGGTGGAGGTGAAAACAGGCACCACAAGTCATCCCCGCGTTGACGCTCGCGCCTTGAAAAGAAAACTTTCAACCGGGAAGGGGAGAGAACCCGTCATTGATCCTCCGTGCCCGCTTCTATACCCGCACCCTCGCTCTCCTTGATAAGTTTTCGCACTGCACGCTTCTGACAAGGGAGCCAACCCCGAAAAGGGCCAGAGGGGAGAGTGACGTCCCTTTGCTCTGGCCCAAGCGAGAGAAAATTGAACGGGTGAACGATCAGTTTTCTGTTTAGCAAAAGTCTCGTAATCTCCTTCCTGCCATCCACGACTAGATTGATGTTGGACACGCTTGCAGTCGCTCTCGACAATCGCGATCTGTGGCCAGTTTTCAAATATCAGTGCCAATGGAGGATTGGAGGAAATCGAACTTCAAGCGAAAAGGAAGTGCAAGACACCACTTGGGACGGTCCGGGCACCTCTAAATTCACATGGTGAAACGGCCTATGTGCCTGTCAGACCCATGGCGGTTAAGGCTGTTTTACCGTGTGACGGTAGACTTTGCATTGTGTCTCTATGCAGCTCGTCTTTTCAAAAGCACTGCGTTTCATGCTTGCACGTGATGTTTGTAAGTGTTCCACAAACGGCTGGTTATTTTCTTTTTTCTAGAATTCTCCGGCCGAGTAGATCAAAAGTGTCGACATGATACGAGAAACGTTATTGCAAAAGGCCATTGGGTTCACAAGCAACGAGCGGGACGGGGACAGGAGGGGGGGGGGGCGGTGGCGGTGGTGGTGTGTTGCTATAGAGGAGTAGTTCTAATTAATGTCACAATTACTGCACACCACATGAAACGCAGCGAGACAGTAACCGACAGCTTCCTCAACCTACGTGGCTTCACACAAGGTCTGCCCAAACACGCAATTTAATGTTCTTCCCGCGCTGGTCAGCTCTAGCGTTGGACTTTCAATGCTCGGGTCGTGAGTTTGAATCCCGGCTGGGGCCAAATATTTGTGCTGGCTTATTCATCGTTGCCCCGTCTTTGATATCGCCCATACGTGGTGGAAAAGGACGTTAAACTCCCAAACACCCATCCCACCCTGGTCAGTTCTTTCCGTATTTTCTGCCTCTGTTTGCCAGAGTCCCTCAACTGTAATGATGGTGGGGATGAATCAGGCTTGAAGCACCTGTAAAATGGAGAAAAAAAACACAACAATAATAATAATAATAATAATAATGACAGTACTTATATAGCGCGCTATAACCTATTGGCTGACTGACTGGTCAGTCTGTCCATCTATCCATCCATTCATCCATTCATCAATC
>JACVVK020000111.1:0-27500 GCA_018292915.2 Batillaria attramentaria | reverse complement strand
GTTGCTGTTGTGTTTTTGTTTTTGATTGCTGTTTCATTGTTTGCTGAGGGGAGCCGGGGGTGGCCGAATGGTAGAGCGTTGGACTTCCAATGCTCGGGTCGTGAGTTCGTATCCCGGCTGGGGCCACATATTTGTGCTGGCTTTTTCATCGTTGCCCCGTCTTTGATATCACCCGTATGTGGTGGAAAAGGACGTTAAACGCCCAAACACCCACCCACCCACCCCATTGTTTGCTGTGGCTGTTGTGCTGTCTTATCGTTGTTTCTGACGTAGCACCATATTAATTTTCCCCTGCTTTGTAGTTTGTTGTTGTTGTTGCTGATGTTGTTTGTTCCTTATCTGTTTCTTTGTTGCCTGTTGTGGCTGTTGTGTTGTCTTTTAATATTCATACAACACTATCTTCCAGTCCTGTATGGTTTGTTGCTGTTGTTGTTGCTGATGTTGTTTGTTTTCTTATCTGTTTCTTAGTTGCCTGTTTGGGTGTTGTGTGTTGTCTTTTAATGGCCATACAGCACTATCTTTCCGTGCTTTATGGTTTGTTGTTGTTGTTGTTGCTGCTGATGTTGTTTGTTTTCTTATCTGTTTCGTAGTTGCCTGTTGTGGTTGTTATGTTGTCTTTTAATATTCATACAACACTATCTTCCCGTGCTTTGTAGTTTGCTGGTTTTTTTCCCCTTATTTTTTCAGTTACACTGAGTCATCAGATAATGAATGTTTGTGGTTCCAGGGCCCGTAAACCCCCTCCCCCCTCCCCCCCCCCCTTCCCTTCACGCACGCACACACACACACACACACACACACACACACACACACACACACACACACACACACACACACACACAAGTGGACGAATAATTACTGGTGATTAGGAAACGATACTGTCAGTAATACAATCAACTTCTCATCCATCATAATAGTATTTACCCTAGTTTCCAGTAATGAATATTGGTCGTTCTCGAGTATGGTGCTTGTTCTCATAATTACACGTTAATTAGGCCGCAATCGATGTAACGTAATTCTGTGTGTGTGTGTGTGTGTGTGTGTGTGTGTGTGTGTGTGTGTGTGTGTGTATTGCCGGTTCTCATAATTACACGTTAATTAGGCCGCCATAATAGTGTGTGTGTGTGTGTGTGTGTGTGTGTGTGTGTGTGTGTGTGTGTGTGTGTGTGTGTGTGTGTGTATTGCCGGTTCTCATAATTACACGTTAATTAGGCCGCCATAATAGTGTGTGTGTGTGTGTGTGTGTGTGTGTGTGTGTGTGTGTGTGTGTGTGTGTGTGTGTGTGTGTGTGTGTGTATTGCCGGTTCTCATAATTACACGTTAATTAGGCCGCCATAATAGTGTGTGTGTGTGTGTGTGTGTGTGTGTGTGTGTGTGTGTGTGTGTGTGTGTGTGTGTGTGTGTGTGTGTGTGTGTGTGTGGCCGATTCTCATAATAACTCATTAATTAGGCCGCCATAATTCTGTGTGTGTGTGTGTGTGTGTGTGTGTGTGTGTGTGTGTGCGCGCGTGCGCGCGCTTATAAACAACGCACCTACCTACAATTCCCTCACAGCCCTCTCCTTAATTTTCTGACCAATACAAACGCGCGATACGGACGTCAATCACTGTCCACTATGTCCACAGGTTCATTTCACAGTTCACCGGCCACCACGAGGGGTCAACCAGCCAGTTACATCTGTATGTCTTGGCCTCATTTCAAGCTGGGTGAACTCTGTCGCGTTTCGCTGGAAACCGATCAAAATACGCGTCCAGACTGTGTGATTACTAGAACTTTCAGTGAAGACTGTGTTCTCGAAGTCGTGCCAAGTTTGCTTGTTTGTTTTCAATGATGTTCTTGCTCTCAAGTCTTAGTAAGAGGACACTATTTTGGTGCAGGACTGCGTGATGTACTTTTCGATATATTTTTAAGTTTCCGCACAGGATATATTCATCACAGCAAGTATGCTTTTGAAGTGGTTGTCGGTGCGGATAACAACGACTGGCAGATATATCAGGCATATTTAGTAGGACTTCGTAAGGAGGACTTCGCTGAGAAGTGTAACCCATTCATATGTAAAATTAGGCATGTTAGGGGTAACAAAGCTAATCGTAGTGCTTTAGCCGCTCGCGGCCTCTGTCGTGTGATCATAATTTACAGGTAAATGTGTTACGTTGCTAAGCGAAGTCCTCCTTACGAAGTCCTACTGAACATGCCCAATATTTGCTACAACATTCTGCCACAGATAGAGGTGAACAGTCGATAGAATACTCAGATTACCTGAAAATTCGCACCCACAATGAAAACGAAAGCAAGAGAGAGAGAGAGAGAGGGGGGGGGGGAGAAAGAATAAAACCAACTCCATGAATATGCGTGGATCCATTTTTTTCCCCCTTTCGGCAGAATTTTGTTGTAGTCTTTTGGTGTCACTTTTTAGGTCAAGATGGTACAAGTTGTGGAAGTAGTTTACAATTTCCAGATCCAATTCGTTAAGATTTGCAACTAAAATGCATAGATTCATATGCTTAGTTTAAAACCTAATGTTAAAATTACAGTACTGTCAGGTTGTATGGCAAAAAGCGCCACGTTACCACAGCAGAGTTTTAAAAAAAAAAGTTTTAAAAAAAGAAATGTGTATATCTGCCGTCATTTTGTAAAATGGTCTAAGCGACTGGACTCGATAAGCACTTAGGCTCTTTCGCCGTTTGACGTCACGGATCTCCGGGTTTATGAACACGCCCATTGTAGTGGTAGTTTCACACTTTCCCCTTCACTCCTCTCCGGTCTCTGGCCGCTTTTCAGCTTCCCATCGTCTTCTGCGTTCTCTGTGCTTCCGTTTCATCCTCTCAACCAAACGGAACCCCACCCCTGACCTATCCCAGACGTCCACGCTCGGGGTCGTTTCCCTCAAGGTCACGTACGTCACTATTGAATCGCAGCCAGAAACGAAATCGTCGACGAAGCGATCCCGCAGCACGGCCACGTTTTCAGTCCGGACGTCGTCTTCGTTGGCCGGGTGATCCCACTTGGCGAGGTTCTCAGCTCTTTCGGCGATGTAGAGCTCGTGGAAGTGTTTTTCAACTCTCACCTCCAGGCCAGGCTCGTGCTCACTTGAATCTTCGGCCAGCAGCCGGTTGACCTCCGCCTCCCCGTAAGGGTCGTCAGCATCGGGCGATGGGGAGCAGCCAAGACACCCTGTCCTCCCGGCTCGGCATCCGGTTGTTAATGAATTATGAGCTGCTCTTGCCCCGGCTCCGGCTGGTGGTGGTGGTGGTGGTGGTGGTGGTGGTGTTATAGCGCGTCCGTTGTAATCGTGATGCGCTATTTTTCTGTTGCAACAGTTGACGGACCTGCAACAAAGTTTTGTCAAGTTCTGTTACTGTGAGGAAACTCCCTGACGGCAAATATAATTCTTACACACCTGGGCCCGCATGTGAAACTCGAGATTAATTTAACCCACGGCTACGGGCCTAATCCAGACTAGGACAAAAGAAACCCCAAAACAAAATTAAATAAAACAGGAAGCAAAGAAAGGCATAAAACTCCTTCTCTAACGGCTTAGGCACCACGGTGGAATTGACCCGCTTCCTGGTTAATCCAAAGAAAAAAAAAGAAAAAAAAAATCTTTAAGCCTAGAGCTAGTTTAGTTCGAAGTTAGACTTTAACCCGGGGCTAAAATCCTTAACCTCGACTTTCACGTGCGGGCCCAGGCCCTGAAATACAAATATGGATTAAAAAAAAAAAACTTTTAAAAAGTGCAAACTTTAAAACTTTCCTCAAAAGTAGCTGGGCGACCTTGTCCCCTTTCGTGGGAACCCATAACAAGCGAATAACAGAAAGGGGTTTTTGTAGTTGTAGTTGTTGAAGTTGTTGTTGTAGTTGTTGTTGTAGTTGTTGTAGTAGATGTCGCAGTAGTTGTTGTAGTTGTTGTGGTTGTAGTTGTTGTAGTTGTAGTTCTTGTAGTTGTAGTTGTTGTAGTAGTTGGTGTTGTTGTTGGTGTTGTTGTTGGTGGTGTTGTTGTTGTTGTTGTTGGTGGTGGTGGTGGTGGTGGTTTGAGAAGATTTTTCCAGACCAGTCCTGTCCGTGTTACTTACATGACCCTGTATGTAACACACACACACACACACACACACACACACACACACACACACACACACACACACACACACACACACACACACACAAAACACTTCCTTGTCCCTCGATTGACCAGCGTAGAAAAGTCTGATCGTGTACGGAATTCCAGCAACTCATGACATTGCACTTGCTACAAGCACCTTCTTAGGCAGAGAACCACTATGCAGTTTCGATTCTACAGGATTTCTAAGGTCATCACGCAGGGGCGCAGAGGGATGGTGGAGTGCGACCGGGGAAAACGGAGGCGACCAAATTTACAGATAGCCCAACACGTGGATCTGCATAATTATTCATGACTAAATAAACCAGTATGCTGTCCCTTTACCATATTCTGCCCGAATGTCTGTTAGGAGAGGTGTCTCACCCGCAATAACTTCACTTACAAAGTTACTCCTTTTTCACAGTTATGGTAACAGCGGTAACACAACATGGTTTACGTACGTCGGCTGGAAGACACACATTCACAAATGAACAGTTCCTTCCCCTAAATTGTGCGAGTATGCCTGCACGAGCACACACACACACACACACACACACACACTAAGAGAAGCCCCAGCTTCCGAGCCATGATCTGGGAGGAACACCACTGGAGCTGGCGAAGTGTTGGGGCAGCACAAAAAAACCCTCCTAATAATATTGACAAATTACATCAGCAAGCACTCACCCCATTTTAGAAGAAACGGTGTAACCCTTAGTTTTGAGACTGCTACACTTCCGAGACAGTACCAGCCGCAGTCTTAATGCCTGGGAAAAAATGAAGGAAGGAAAGAAAGAAAGAAAGAAACACCTGTGCTTTTAACGGTACGGTGAACACTGGTCACTCGGTCAGTCAGCCACCCGTAACGGAACTCACGTGCACCTAACGGTGGTTGTGCAGGAAGGCGAAAAGAGGGGCGGGAGGAGGGAGCGGCGAGGGGGGGGGGGGGGAGGATGGGGGTGCGGGAAGCGGGGTGGGGCTGGGGGGGGGGGGAGGGGGAATGACAAGTAGAATGGAGACGCTCTATCGTGCTACCATACACACTAAAAACAAAGAAAGAAACAACAGCAACATGGTCGTGTATAGATTGAAACTAGCTTTGCTGTTGAACACTCCTCCGTTGTAGAATACTGAACAGGTGTGTGTGTGTGTGTGTGTGTGTGTGTGTGTGTGTGTGTGTGTGTGCGCTCAATCATATGCGGTTCCCTGGCGGTCGTGCTGAATAACATAGTACTAGTAGTACAATAGATAGTATCCAGGCCTGTATACTGTAACTTTATTGTGTTAATCATGGAGGGCACACTTACCACTGTCTTGTCTTGTACAGTTATGTACTGTATTGTAATATTCTTGTAAATATATGACAAAAACAGAACAAAAATAAAAGAAAAAACCAACAACAGCAACAGCAACAACATCAACAAGAGCGAGCTCTGTTGGACTATATTCATTATCTAGGATAATGCACATCTGGCTTATAATGCTGAAGCTGATGCAAGAATGAATATCTGTAAACACGGAGATCTTGCTTCGTATGCTAACGCCGTCTGCTAGTGTGACCTTGTGCCCCGGATCGCGTCGTCACATGGTGAGTACCGAGTCAAAGTTCCAGTCGCTGATATTTCACGCATGAAATATTGTCATGGTTCACTTTCATCACACGTTAAGGTAGTGAAGAGTCTAGGTGTGTTGCCAAAATCGCGATATTTTTGAAGGTTCAACGTTTTCTCTTTCCGTGTACTAGTGACAGTCTGCAACGCCGGTGTACCGGCTCGTAACAGTCTGTCGATTCAATGTTTTCGGTGGTTTTTAATGGAATTCATGGTGCAGTTGGGTCACATAGGTTAGCTAATATAGTTCCCGTTGTAGTGATTAAAGCCATGGTGTCGTATAACTCCTTGATTTCCCTCAAACGCCACAGTCGCTACGAGACCCACTTCACTTGTAAACTCACAATCGGCGCCATTGCCGTTTTCCTTCAGTCACGTGATACTGGCTACAGCGAGAGCACCACGCTTAGATTAATACAAAATCCTCTCCGCCGAAGCCCACCGAAGAGATTTCATAAGTACTTCGCGAAGCTTGTCTTTGCTTGATCAATAACGGCCTTTAGTAAGAGGACACTATTTTGGTGCAGACCCGCTTTATACTATAAGCAGTACTAAGTTGTACAACCTTCTTCTCTGTCACCTCCCTCAAACTACACCTACGGCCCTATCCCCGAAAACCAGCCAATAATAGTTTTGTTATGTGTCACTGCTTGATTAATAACGGCAAGAGGACACTATTTGGTGCAGACCCGTATTATACTTTTCGATATACTTCACTTTCTGAGCAGGATACATTTATCACAGCAGCTATACTGTTGGAATAGTTGTCGATGCGGATACCAACGACCGGCAGGTAATATTAGGCATATTTAGTAGGACTTCGTAAGGACGACTTCGCTGACCAGCGTAACCCATTATACATGTACATGTAAATTAGGCACGTTACGGGTACCATTAGCTAATCGCAGCGCGTTAGCCGGTCGCGGCCTCTGCCGTGTGAGCCTAATTTTCATGTCAATGAGGTACGCTGCTCAGCGATGCCCTCCTTACGAAGTTCTACTAAACATGCCTAATATTTACTACAATACTCTGGCACAAATACAGGTGAACGGTCGATAGAATACTTACACATTCACACTCACAATGAAAACAGAGAGAGAGAGAGGGAGGGAGGGGGGGGGGGGAGAGGGAGGGGGAGAGGGACAGGGATAGAGGAACTCCAAGAACATGATTTCATGGCAGAATTGTTTATTAATTTTCTGAGGTAGGTTTTTTGTGTCAGTTTTAAGTCAAGATTGTACAATCTGTTCCAGTTTACAATTTCCAAATCCAAATTCGTTAATATTTACAACTAAAATGCATAGATTCATATGATTGGCTTAAAACCGAATTAAAACCTTAAAATTGCAGCGCTGTCAGGTTATAAAATCCGCTTGTGTGGTAAAAACGCCACGTTACAACAGCAGAGTTAAAAAAAAATGTATATCTGTCGTCGTTTTTGTAAAATGGTCTAAGCGAATGGACTCGATAAGCTATTCTTCTGTTGCAACGCTTGACGGACCTGCAACGATATTTTGTTAAGTTCTCTTACTGTTAGAAAACCAGGCGACGGAAAATACAATTCGTACACATCTGTCCCTGAAAAACAAATATGGATAAGGACAAGCAGAATATGTACGGCAAATACATGGCTGATGCAAACCCACGGATTTGCGACAAAATTCTCTAAAGTTCTTTTACTGTGAAGAGGGTGGGTGGGGTGTTTAGGGGGGTTTCTAAGGGTATAAGGGTGATATCAAAGACGGGGCAAGGAGGAAAAGGCCAGCACAAAGGTTGGGCTCCTAGTCATAACATCAAAGTAAACGTTCCGCGGCAAGTATAGTTCTTGTATAACACCCGACGCTTTGTAAAAGAAAATGGCCATACTTCCCAATCACCTTAGCAATCACTAAGCGCCCGGACGCTGTATTCAAATATCTTGATTTATTAGGAGACTCCAAATTTGAAGCCATCTCGGGGATTGTGAACACGCCGATTGTAGTGGTAGTTTTATACTTTCCCCTTCACTCCTCTCCGGTCTCGGGCCGCCTTTCAGCTTCCCATCGTCTTCTGCGTTCTCTGTGCTTTCGTTTCATCTTCTCAGCCAAACGGAACCCCACCCCTGACCTATACCAGACGTCCACGCTCGGGGTCGTTTCCCTCAAGGTCACGTACGTCACCATGGATACGCAGCTAGAGATAAAATCGCCGACGAAGCGGTTCTCCATCAAGGCCACGTTTTTTTCCCGGACTCCATCTTCGTCTGTCCTCTTGACCAACCTGCGGAAGGCGCCATGATGTTCGTGAAAGAAGTATTCCTCTACTCTGTACATCAGGTCGCGCTCGTATTTCATCTGATCCCCTTCCATCAGTCGGTTGACCTCGGCCTCCCCGTACAGGTCGTCAGCAACGGGCGATGGGGAGCAGACAAAACACCCTGCCCTCCAAGGTCCGTTAATGAATAATGAGCTGCTCTTGCCCCTGCTCCGGCTGGTGGTGGTGGTGGTGGTGGTGGTGGTGGTGGTGGTGTTATAGCGTGTCCGTTGTTATCGGTATGCGCTATTTTTCAGTTGCAACAGTTGACGGACCTGCAACAAGATCTGGTGAAGTTCTGTTACTGTTAGAAAACTAGCTAACGGCAAATACAATCCTTACACACCTGGGCCTGAAAAAACGAGTATGGATTAAACTTTAAAAGGTAGAAAGTTTAGACCTATATATATTCCCGATACAAGTTAGGAGAGGTGTCTCACCCGTATTAACTTCACTTACAAGAGTGCATGTATTCCTTTTCACAGTTATGGTTACAGCGGTAACACAACATGGTTTACGTCGGCTGAAAGAAACACATTCACAATTGTCAGTTCCTATATTCCCCTAACTTGTGCGTATGCCTGCACACACACACACACACACACACACACACACACACATACGCGCGCGCGCACACACACACAAACACACACGCGCGCGCGCGCGCGCACGAACATTTTCACACTAAGAAAAGCCCCAGCTTCCGAGCCCTCCGTGGATTTCATCCATGGTCTGGGAGGAACACCACTGGAGCTGGCGAAGTGTTGGGGCAGCAAAAACAAAAACAAAACTCCTAATATTATTGACAAATTACAGCAAGCACTCACCCCATTTTAGAAGAAACGGTGTAGTCCTTAGTTCTGAGATTTCTACACTTCCGAGACAGTACCAGCCGCAGTCTTAATACCTGGGAAGTCAGCGTAACAAAATGAAAGGAAGAAAGAAAGAAAGAAACACCTGTGCTTTTAACGGTACGGTGAACAATTGTCACTCGGTCAGTCAGCCCCATATAACGGGAATCATGTGCGCCTAACGGTAGTTGTGCAAGAGAAAAATGTACAAGGCAGGAAAAGGGCGAGGGAGGAGGGGGGGGTGGGGAAGCGGGGTGGGAGGGGGTGAGAAGTAGAATGGAAACGTCTCTATCGTTCTACCATACACACAAAAAACAACCAACAACAACAACAACAGCAACAACATAGAGAGCAAGTTCTGTTGGAATACATTCATTATTTAGGATAATGCACATTAATAATTGACTTATAATGCTACATTTAGTGCAAGATGGCGAAATATTTGTGATTACGGAGGTTTTGCTTCGTATGCTAACGCCGTCTGCTAGCTGTACGGTGCGCCCCGGATCGTGTAGTACCAAGTCAAAGTTCCAGTCGCTGATGTTTCACGCATGAAATAGTTTCATGGCTCACTTTTATCACACTGATTAGGTACAGTAGTGAAGAGTTTAGGTGTGTTGCTTACAGGCCGTTCTTAACCGGGCGAACCACCAGTCTGGCGAACTTGTTCGGCGAACTGTGTATTGTATACGAACAGGGCAAGCGCGCACACATACCTAGTTCCAGAGGTTCGGCCGAACTAGTTCTCTTTCCGACCGTTAATGATATGCATACGTCATCGCCCGAACAAGCGCGGACTCGGAAGTTGAGACAATCGTAAACAACCAAAATGGCCGCCTTCGTAGATCGAGACGACCAGGCATTTGCGGTAGTTATCGTTTTGAGTGAACTCTTGGAAGCCGAGGAAGAGGAGAAAAGAGGAAAAGAGCGCAAGAGAGGGAAATGTGAAGTGAGTCGATAGCCGCCATGCCGTCCGCCATTTTCCTCAACTTTGTACATGCGCACAACAGCTCTCCCCGAGCAGCCAGTCAGAGCGCAGGATCGCAAAAGGATCGCGAGGGTTCCCACAACACGCTATGCAGTCCTCGAACCTAGTTCGCCGATCCTTTCGAACCAGGGTTTGCGCACAAGTATTTGGTCGGTTAAGAAACAACGTGCGCGAACCTAGTTCGCCGTACTCCTCGAACCTAGTTCGTGAACCAAAAGTCCGCCCGGTTAAGAACGGCCTTAAGTTGCTGCAAAACCACGATATTGTTGTCGGTAGGCCTTTGTCTCTCCGAGTGCTAGTGACCGTCTTCTGCGTCGGTGTACCGGCTCGCAACAATCTATCGGTTTAATGTTTTAGCTGGTGATTATTTTGGTAATTCATGGCGCAGCTGCCTCACATAGGTCAGCTAAGATAGTGCCCTTTTTTTAATTCTTGTTTTTCACGGTGCGTGAACATATACATGCGTTCCATACGTACATACTGTACCCATTTTACATAACAACATGTGTACGTATAACAGACTAGTACATAAGTATATACATACATACAAACCTGCTGTACATGCTACGCCTACACCTACAGACTTCAACATTAGTCAAATTTGGCTAAAATTCCTGGAAGATGTCCGTGCAGCACATGCTGGTTTTTCAGCTTCAGCAAGCTTTGCAGGATGCATTGTTAACCCTTTCACACCAAAAAAAAATTGAAAGATTCCTTGATTTTTTTTTGATTTTTTTTTTTTTTTTTTTTTGGGTGTGAATTCTTAAAAATTAGATCTGTCTGTCAAGGTGGTCCTTGACTTATGTTGAAGTCTGTAGCATACATGCACATATAGATTTTATTTTATGCATACCTAGATTCATGCATGATGTTTCTTTCTTTAGTTTAAGTTACATATATATGTGTACCGAGTGTTTTATATGTTTATACATGTGTGTGTGTGTGTGTGTGTGTGTGTGTGTGTGTGTGTGTGTGTGTAACGTGAGTCCCAGGTTTTACTTCCCTGAAGCAATGGCAGATACGTATGCCACCTTACTGTACAACTGTTGTGTGACATGTCTCTCCGCGCCACATGTTTTTTTTCCCATTTCATAGCGAGCTCTCAATGTACAGAGAAACGTATCCATTCCTTGTGTTGTGTCGCTGACTTGGTTGAAATAACGTGATTGACATGTAGAGAGAGAGAGAGAGGGGGAGAGAGGCGGAGAGAGGGGGTGGGTGTGTGGGTGGGTGTGTGTTTGGGAGTTTAACGTCCTTTTCCACCACATGCGGGCGATATCAAAGACAGGGCAACAATCAAAAAGCCAGTACAAATATTTGGCCCCAGCTGGGATTTGAACTCACGACCCGAGCATTGGAAGTCCAACGCTCTACCATGCGGCCACCCCGGCTCCCCGAGAGAGAGAGAGAGAGAGAGAGTCCAAGAATACATATAGATTCATGATTTTTCCTTGTGGCAGAATTATTTATTGGGTCACTTAGGTTTTTGGGGGTTTTTTTGTCAGTTTTAAGTCAAGATGGTACAAGCTGTGGCAGTATACATTTTCCAGATCCACTGCGTTAAGATTTACAACTAAAATGCATAGATTCATATGATTAGCTTAAAACCGAATTAAAACCTTAAAATCACAGTACTGTCAGGTTAAAAAATCCGCTTGTGTGGCAAAAAGCGCCACGTTACAACAGCAGAGTTAAAAAAAATGTATATCTGTCGTCATTTAGTAAAATGATCTAAGCGACTGGACTCGAGAAGCACTTAGGCTTTTTCGCCGTTTGACGTCACGGATCTCGGGGTTTGTGAACACGCCCATTGTAGTGGTAGTTTCACACTTTCCCCTTCACTCCTCTCCGGTCTCTGGCCGCCTTTCAGCTTCCCATCGTCTTCTGCGTTCTCTGTGCTTTCGTTTCATCCTCTCAACCAAATGGAACCCCACCCGTGACCTATTCCAGACGTCCATGCTCGGGGTCGTTTCCCTCAAGGTCACGTACGTTACCATGGATACGCAGCTAGAGACGAAATCGTCGATGAAGCAGGTTTCCATCTCGACCATATGTTTTGCCCAGACTTCATCTTCATCTGTGACCTTGCCCCACCTGAGGAGGGCGTCAAGAATTGCGTGGAAGAAGTATTCCTCCACTCTTGACTTCAGATCGCGCTCGTATTTTTTCTCATCCTCTTCCATGAGTCGGTTGACCTCGGCCTCCCCGTACAGGTCGTCAGCATCGGGCGATGGGGAGCAGACAAAACACCCTGCCCTCCAAAGTCTGTTGATGAATAATGAGCTGCTCTTGCCCCTGCTCCGGCTGCTGATGGTAGTTGCGGTGTTATAGTTTGTCCGTTGTTATCGTTATGTGCTATTCTTCTGTTGCAACGGTTGACGGATCTGCAACAAGATTTTGTAAAGTTCTGTTACTGTTCGAAAACCAGACTACGGATAAAACAATTCGTATACATCTGGCCCTGAAAAACAAATATGGATGAGGACAAGCATAACATGTACGGCAAATACATCTCTGATGCAAACCCACGGATTTGCAACAAGATTCTCTGAAGTTCTTTTACTGTGAAGAGGGTGGGTGGGGTATCTAAGGGTATAAGGGTGATACCAAAGACGTCGCAACGAGGAAAAGGCCAGCACAAAGTTTGGGCTCCAAGTCATTACAGTAAACAGTCCACGGCAAGTACGTGTATAGTTCTTGTATA
Source organism: Batillaria attramentaria (assembly GCA_018292915.2). Lineage (NCBI taxonomy): Eukaryota > Metazoa > Mollusca > Gastropoda > Batillariidae > Batillaria > Batillaria attramentaria. The sequence continues at coordinate 14,962 of JACVVK020000111.1, read as the reverse complement.
ACACCCGACGCTTTGCAAAACAAAAGGGCGATACCTCCCAATCACCTAAGCAATCACAAAGCGCTCGGACGCTCTTTTCAAAGATCTGGATTTATTAGGAGACTCCAAATTTGAAGCCAATCAGTTGACTAGTTTCAGAGATACAGCCCCCCCCCCCCCCCACACACACACACACACACCATGACCATGGAGGAACACCACTGGAGGTGGCAAAGTGTTCGGTTAATAAAAAAAAATAACAAAAGCCTCCTAATACTATTGACAAACGCATCAGCAAACACTCACCCTATTTTCGAAGAAACGGCTGAATCCTTCGTTTTCAGTTTTGGACACTTTCGAGACAGCACCCACCGCAGTCTCAGTGCCTGGGAGGTCAGCGTGAAACGGAGAGAAAGACAGACAAACCTGTACTTTCAACGGTGCGGTGAACACTTGTCACTCGGTCAGTCAGCCACACGTAACGGGACTTCACGTGCACCTAACGGTGGTTGTGCACAGCCAAAACGTACAAGGCAGGAGGACGGAGGAGGAAGGAGGGGATGGAGGGTGGTAGAGGGTGGGTGTTCGGGGGTTTAACGTCCTTTTTCACCACATAGGGTGATATCAAAGACGGGGCAACGATGAAAAAGCCAGCACAAATATTTGGCCCCAGCCGGGATTCGAACTCACGACCCAAGCATTGCCAGTCCAACGTTCTACCATTCGGCCACCCTGGCTCCTCTCAAACAACAGCAACAGCAACAACAACTACAGAAGCATTACCAACAACAGCAACAGCAACATCAGCCTCAACAACAACCCACGCCCCTGCCTGTTTACTTATACGAGGTTGCACAATGCCCGAATTCTCAAGTCTCCAAACAAGTTTGTTTTCAGAACTGTTCTGATAGGCCTATCCTTAATCATGCCACTCCTCCAAGGAAAACAGCGTGGTAAGTTCTATTGTTGAATATTGTCTGTGATGATGATTATACATAACAGAAGAATCGTTGTCTGTGTCAGAATATTCATGCATGCCCTTGTATGCACCCCACTGTATCCCCCCCCCCTAAACACACACACACACACACACAGACATTTCCTGATTTCAATTTACTGTGATATCTTGTGTGCGTGCGTGCGTGCGTTTTAGGAAGTGGTGTAGCAAGCCTACATTTTACTTCAAAGTACTTTGTTTTGTTTCTATACTTTTTGATATTTTTGATATTTTATTTGTGTGTGTTTTTGTTTTGTTGTTGTTGTTTTATTGGCGCATCTGTACAGTTCTCACGACATAGCTTCTGAAAATTGAGCCTATGTTTACTAACATATGTAGTGTCTGCTTAGACATACCAATACAGATGCACAAACCAAACCCTATGCATTGCGTCATGGTTTAGGCAGAACGGAAATTACCTGTGCTTCTCAGTTATCACATGTACCTGTCCCCACCAAAAGATGTCACTGCCAGAGTGTTCTTTTAAGCAAGTAAGAATAAAGTTAATAGACTCCAGCAGAATGAAGGGAACGCACAAAGGGTGAAATTCTTCTCAAGCCCCTACGGCATCAGCGAGAGGGTTTGTTTTCATTTTTTAGACTGACGGCCGGTGTATGCATTGATAGTTGTAAATAAATGTTTGTGGTAGACACGTTCTCCGGCTGTAAAATAAACACCGCGGCGCACACACACACACACACACACACACACACCATTCATTCCAACCAAACTGATTGTACCCATGTGCAACCTCGCGTACGTCAAAAAGTTAGTGACGTCAACCAACTAGGCGAGCTAAGACGACCTCATTATTTTGTTTGGGGTTTTGCGTGTGCCGAGAGGAACAGAAACGGTTTCCAGTACTTTCTATATGTCAACATGCTTGAGAGAGAGAGAGAGAGAGACTGCGTACGTGTGGGCGCGCGCAGCAAAGATGACACAAAGACCGTGACAACAGCAGTTCTTTGAATGTAAACAACACACTGGAGGCTGGTGACCATCTTGTTTCCTTTTGGCAGAATTGTTTATTTTGTTTCTTAGGTAGGGTTTCTGTCAGTTTTAAGTCAAGATGGTACAAGCAGTGGCAGTTTACAAATTTCCAGATCCACTGCGTTAAGATTTACAATTAAAATGCATAGATTCATATGATTAGCTTAAAACCTAATGTTAAAATTACAGTACTATCAGGTTATGAAGTCCGCTTGTGTGGCAAAAAGCGCCACGTTACAACAGCAGAGCAAAAAAAAAAAAAAAAAGCCTATCTGCCGTCATTTTGTAAAATGGTTTAAGCGACTGGACTCGATAAACACTCAGGTTCTTTCGCCGTTTGGCGTCACGGATCTTGGGGATTGTGAACACGCCCATCGTAGAGGGGATACGCACTTTCCCCTTCACTCCTCTCCGGTCTCTGGCCGCCTTTCAGCTTCCCATCGTCTTCTGCGTTCTCTGTGCTTTCGTTTCAGCCTCTCAACCAAACGGAACCCCACCCGTGACCTATCCCAGACGTCCACGCTCGGGGTCGTTTTCCTCAAGGTCACGTACTTCACTATGGATACGCAGCTAGAGATGAAATCGTCGACGAAGCGGTTCCCCAGCACGGCCACATTATCGGCCCGGACGTCGACTTCGTTGGCCCGACGAAGCCACATCTGGATGTCGTCAGGTCTTCCGCCAAAGTAGAGGTCGTATGAGTATTTCAACACTGTGGTACTCAGGTCGCGCTCGTATTTTTTCTCATCCTCTTCCATGAGTCGGTTGACCTCGGCCTCTCCGTCGTCAGCATCGGGCAAAGGGGAGCAGACAAAACACCTTGCCCTCCAGAATCGGCAGCCGGTTGTTACTGAATAATGAGCTGCTCTTGTCCCTGCTCCGGCTGGTGGTGGTGGTAGTGGTGGTGGTGGTGTTATAGCGTGTCCGTTGTTATCGCTATGTCCTACTCTTCTGCTGCGGGAGCTGACGGACCTGAAACAAAGTTTTGTTAAGTTGTGGGAAACTCGCCTACGGCAAATACTTATAATTCTTACACACCTGGCCCTGAGAGAGGATATTTTCAGGCCAGTCCGCAGTGTCCTGTCTGTTACGTAAATAACCCTGTATAAAAAAAATAAATAGAATAAAAAACGTATTCCTTGTACATCGACTGGCCATCGTAGAAAAGTGTGACCGTGTATAATAATAATAATAATAATTATTGTACAGGCGCTTTACCCAATTTCGTGAATTGGCTCAACGTGCCCCGAACTGAACCCAACACGCACGCTCAAGTGAATCACAAGCATTCTCTCACACACTGGACATAAACACATTACAATCACGTGGTGCGAAGGGTCAGCTCAGCTATTTAAAATTCAAAACTTAGAATTGCATTTATTTTTAAAATTTGGTGGGCTGAACATTTCCAAAGCAGAGGTGGAGGAAGCCGGAGTACCCGACGAACGGTCCGAATGAACGGCGTCATGGGGTCAAATACATGTAGAAAGATGGTGGAGTACGACCGTGGAAAACGGAGGCGACCAAATTTGAAGATAGCCCAACACGTGGATCTGCATCTTCATTACTAGATAAACCAGCACACTGACCCTTTACCATATTGTGTCCGAATACAAGTAACGAGAGGTGACTCGCCCGCAATAACTTCACTTACAAAGTTACTCCTTTTCACTGTTATGGTTACAGCGTAAACACATGGTTCAGATGAACCATGATGAAAGAAACGGATGAAAGAAACACATTCACAAATCGACAGTTCATATAGTCCCCTAACTTGGGCGTATGCTTGCATGACGACACACACACACACACACACACGCGCGCACGAACATTTTCACATTATAAGAGAAGTCCCAGCTTCCGAGCCCTCCGTGGATTTTACCCATGACTTGGGACGAACACCACTGGAGCTGGCGAAGATTTGGGACAGAAAAAAAACAGCCCCCCCCCCCCCCTAAAAAACCTAAATAATATCGACAAATTACATCAGCAAGCACTCACCCCATTTTAGAAGAAACGGTGTAATCCTTAGTTTGAGACTTTCGAGACAGTACCAGCCGCAGTCTTAATACCTGGCAAGTTAGCGCAAAAAATCAAAGACACACAAACATGTACTTTCAACGGTACGGTGAACACTTGTCACTCGGTCAGCCATCCACACGAAACGGGAACTCACGTGCACCTAACGGTGGTTGTGCAGAAGATGTACCAGGCGGGAAGAGGGGCGGGGGAGGCAGAGGCGGGAGCGGATGGGGTTGCGGGAAGGGGGTGGGTGGGTGTTTGACGTCCTTTTTTCGCCACATAGGGTGCTATCAAAGACGGGGCAACGATGAAAAAGCCAGCACAAATATTTGGCCCCAGCCGAGATCGAACTCACGACCCGAGCATTGAGAGTCCAACGCTCTACTATTCGACCGCCCGGGCTCCCGTGCGGGAAGGGGGGAGGGGAGAGGGAGGTAGAACTTTCTTCTGTCACCTCCCGAAAACTACACCTACGGCCCTACCCCCCGAATACCAGCCTATAATCGTTTTGTGTCTTTGTTCGATTAATAACGGCCTTTATTAAGGGGCCACGATACTGGTGGAGACCCGTGTTATACTTTGATATACTTTACTTTTTGTGCAGGATTCATTTATCACAGCCGCTATATTGTTGAAATATACTGAGCCACAAAAGAAACGCAAATGGGTTGGTAGGTTGGGGTGAATAAAATTGAAGGCACTGTAGGTGTGCTGTGACCATTTATTCTGTGCGCTCATGAGTCAGCATTGGACCTAGCGTGCAGCACGTAAAAATCAGGTCAGTGCCACCAAAAATGAGCTCACAGCGGCACCATGAACGCGAAACCGCGTTTTTGCACGTGCAAGTCGAATGCAAACAGTCATGTCGATCTTTTGGGGCTGAACAGTATTCACACATCACTAGGAATAAAAATCCAGGCTGTTACGCCCTGGCAAAGTGGTCACTTCCGCATGACCAGAATGCCAAGACTGAGCGCCGTCGACAGAGAAAGAGCTATAGGCCGACTCCAAGCTGGAAACCGTCCTGGCACAAGTCGTAGCTGCGTTTGGCGTGGCTGTCTCTACAATTTGTCGTTTATGGACCCGGTTCCAGGCAAATGGCGACGTTCGGGACAACCCACGAAGCGGCAGACCCCGTGTAACAACTGCACGACAAGATCGGGCGATTCCAATTCCCCGCCGCCACCTGCGTGAGCCATTCACTTCTGCAAAGGAAACGGCCACGAACACCATTGGCAGGCATGGTGCACCAATTTCTGGTGAAACTGTGCGGCGTCGACTGACAGAACATCACCTGCACTGTTGCCGTCCTGCAAGGCGACCTGTTCTTACTCCAAGACACAGGCAACTACGACTGCAATTTGCCCAGCAGCACCTCACTCTCCAGCAGGACAATGCACGTCCACACACTGCCAGAGTTACCACAGACTTCCAGCAGCAACAGGGCATCAGAGCTCTGCAATGGCCCTCGCTGAGCCCTGATTTGAACCCTATCGAACACTTCTGGGACCATCTGCAACGGGAGCTGAACGCCGCTCAGCCGAGGCCAACCACAGCCCGTCAGTTAGAGCAGGCACTAAGGCAGATCTAGAATAACGTCAACATGGCCACTGTCAACCGTGTGATCCACTCCATGCCCGCCAGATGTCAGGCTGTTACCGACGCCCGTGAGGGGCACACGGGTTACTGACCCTCTCCGTGACACTCGTGACACGTGAACACTTTTTGGTTAAGCCAACAAGAACACTAAAGCCAGAAACTTGGTACCAAATTTTGTTGGATTCGATTAATTTGAATGGCCGCAAAGAAATTTCAGAAATGAGAGTAAATTGGATGGACCCATCGTTTGCGTTTCTTTTGTGGCTCAGTATAGTTGTGGATGCGGATAACCACGACTGGCAGGAATATTAAGCAGCTTTAGGACTTCGTGAGGAGGACTTCGCTGAGCAGCGTAACCCGTTTACATGTAAATTAGGCTCGTTACCTCGGTACCATTAGCTAATCGCAGCCACCCGCGGCCTCTGTCGTGTGAACCTAATAATTTATATGTAAATGGGTTACGCTGCTCAGCGAAGTCCTTACGAAGTTCTACTAAACATGCCTAATATTTACAATACTCTGGCACAAATACAGGTGAACAGTCGATAGAATACTTACACATTCACAATGAAACAGGAAGAGAGAGAAACAGAAGGGGGGGGGGGGGGGAAGAGAGAGAGGGAGAGGGGAGACAGGGCGAGAGAGACTCAAGAATATATATTCAGGCAGATTTGTTTATTTCGTTTCTGTGGTAGGGTGTTTTTTTTGTCAGTTTTAAAGATGGCACAAGCTGTGGCAGTTTACAATTTCCAAATCCACTGCGTTAAGATTTAAAATTAAAATGCATAGATTCGTAGCTTAAAACCCAATATTAAAATTACAGTACTGTCAGGTTATAAAATCCGTTTGTAGGGCAAAAAGCGCCACGTTGCCACAGAGTTTTAAATATGTATATCTGCCGTCATTTTGTAAACTGCTCCAGGCTACTGGAGTCGATCAGAACTTTCGCCGTTTGGCGTCACTGATCTCGGGGAACACGCCTGTTCTGGTGGTTGTGTTATACCTCCCCCTTCGATGCTCTCTGGCCTCTCTTCAGCTGCCCGTCTTCTTCGGCGTTCCCCGTTTTCTCGTCTTTTTTTGTCGACCACACGGAACCCCATCGGTGACCTATGCCAGACGTTCGCAGTAGTTTCTCGAACAGTGAGATAGGTCAGGATGGATACGTGGGCCATCAGGAGGTCGGTGACGAAGTCTTCCCTCATCCGGGCAAGCTCTTCGGCACAAACTCTCTCTTGCAGATTCGGCGCCGTGGGGAAGATGTCGACGCAGTGCCCGCCGAGAAAGCAATGTATTCTGGCGATCAGGGGCCACTCGGGGTATTCCTGGTTCACGGCGGGTGGGTTGACCGGCTCGGATATTTCCCGTTCCTCGGGTGGGTCGGGCAGCCCCAATGCATTCCGGAAGTAGGGGTATTGCTGCAGGACAATCAGGAGGAAATTCGGCGGTTCTGCATCGGCAGCTCGTGGTGAACGTCTAGTGAGCTGCGCTCTTGCCCCTGCTTCGGCTCCTGTTGGTGGTGGTGGTGGTGGTGGCGTCGTCATAGCGTGTACCTTGTTATATCGCTCTGCGCTATTCTTTTGCAACAGCTGACGGATCTGCAAACGAAGATTTTGTAAAGTTCTGTTACTGTTAGAAAACTAGCCCACGCTAAATACGGTTCGTACACATTCTGGCCCTGAAAAACATATCCTCTTGGCTAACAGTGGCAAGTGAGTGAGTTTCTAGGGCTTAAAGCCGCGCAAGCCACAAATTCGCGGCTGAGTGTGCCTGCACTACGTGAAAAAATAATGTTACGTTGGACAACAACAGTGGCAAGTAGAATATGTGCGGCAAACATGGCCGACGCAAACCCACGACAAGATTCTCTAAGTTCTTTTACTGGGTGTGGTGTTTTGGGGTTTATAAGGGTAAAAGGGCAATATCAAAGATGAGGCAACGAGGAAAAAGCCAGCACAAACTTTGGTCTCCTTGTCATTACAGTAAACGGTCCACGGCAAGTATAGTTTTTGTATAACACCCGACGCTTGCAAAACGAAAGGGCGATACCTCCCTATCACCTAAGCAATCACAAAGCGCTCGGACGCTCTATTCAAAAGTTCTTGATTTATTAGAAAGGTCCAAATTTGAAGCCAACACAGGCCCATCCGCTTAAGTAAATCACGCCCAAGTCGAACTTCGGATACGTCGAAGCAAAACCTTTCCCGGCCAAACTTGTTCTTTGTATGACATTTTTCCACGGACAAGCCGAACAAATACTCAAAAAATGCCTAAGTCAAAAACTCGGTTATGTCACACAAAATCTGCTATTTTTGCTTCGGATAAGTCGAACCAGATGATAGCACAGGATTATTTTTTTTCCTTTTCCCTGATGATGCGACCACACCAAACACGCTTTGCACGGATATGTAATATTTTCCATGCAACTACAGCTTTGACACGATTATGCCCCCCCCCCCCCCCCCCCCCAAGACTGGTTAGCTTTGCGATAGATCACGAAATTTGCGAGAAAACGCGTGCAGGAACAGAGCTGGTCGTTAGATCTGACCGTGTGCCACTGATCTCTGGGGATTGTTGTCGCCAATGCTTACCGGTGATTCGCCGTCAGAGGGTAAAGCAAGTTATTTCTGGGGTGGGTGAGAAGAGAGAGAGACACACACACACATACACAGATGGACACAGACACAGACACGGAGACCTAGACAGACAAAGACACAAAGAAGCGACAGATTGCCAGTGCCGGTGGGTGCCGTTGGAGTTATTTTATGCTGATACAGCTCGAGATTTTTTTTTTCTCCTGTTGAAATTAATATGTCAAAGGAAACTGAAAATTGTTTCTCCAAAGCGCAAAGTTGAGCTAACTAGTGAGGTCGACAATTCTTTCAAAAAACGAAAACGCAGAAGAGTTCACACTGCTTCAAACAAGGGTGGTGGGTGTTTGGGGGTTTAACGTCCTTTTCCACCACATACGGGTGATATCAAAGACGGGGCAACGATGAAAAAGCCAGCACAAATATTTGGCCCCAGCCGGGATCGAACTCACAACCCGAGCATTAGAAGTCCAACGCTCTACCATTCGACCACCCCGGCTCCCTCAGTTATGGTTACAACAGGTAACAAGGTAACGAGAGAAGTATTGGGTGGTATTGGGAGAGAAGTATTGGGTGGTATTGGAAAGGAGGAAAGCAGCCCGAATTTCCAAAAAGGAACAAGTATACTAGAAGAAAAGAAAAGCTCAGTTGAAAGAAACTATTCACAAATGGACAATCCCTTCCCCTAACTAGTGCGTATGTCCGCAGGAGGACACACACACACACACACACACACACACCATGACCATGGAGGAACACCACTGGAGCTGGCGAAGAGTTGGGGCAGCCAAAAATAAATAATATATCAGCAAACACTCACCTTATTTTTTTGACGAAACGGCGCAATCCTTCGGTTTTCAGCTTGGGACGCCGGCTTTCGAGACGGTACGGGCAGCCTGGGAGACCAGAGTACAAAAGAAAGAAAGTCAGAAACACCTGCGCTTTTAACGGCACCGTGAACACTTGTCACTCGCTCAATCTGCCACATGTAACGGAGAATTCACGTGCATCACGGTGATTGTGCAGAGGGAAAAGAAAATGTGCTAGGCGGGAGGACTGGGGCGGAGGGGGGGGGGGTGTTAACTCGGGAACCATGCCAATGATAGCTCGTAAAGGTACGACCTCGACCTCTTGGCCACGTGACCGGTGTTAGGGAGATGTCTTAGCACCTTCTGCCCTGCCACCGTATCACCTACGGTCTCGCAGACCCTAACAATAATATGCGTGCATGTGGTCGACCGACTCTCATACGCTCTGCACAGTGGCAGATTCCCCTATAGGATGGATCCAATACTTCTTGAGAAATAGGATTTTGTATGCAAGAGCCCAGCTTTAGATCTAGCACACTTGGAAAAACTGCCAGGCAGAGAGCGTTATCGCTATTGAGATTCCTTCAGGGCTGAAAGGGTTAGGGGAAAAATGGAGAAGAGCGTGAGTAGTATAGTGTCACGTGGCTACGAGATCGTTGGCTTGGTTCCCGAGTTCAAGTTACTAGCGTGCTACCATGCAAACAAACAACAGCAACAGCAACAACGGCAACAGCAGCATTAACAGCAACAACAACAACAACAGCAGCAGCAGCAACAATAACAACAACAAAATACAACTGTAAACAGACAAGGGTATGTTTAACGTTGTATGTCCATCGGGAGGGGGATTTTAATGGCAGGGACACTGGAAACTGCATATACAAAATTTGACTCTGTCGAGATTCGAACTCTCGACCCTCACATCTCGAGTCCGACGTTCCGATGGATGAGCCACCAGACTCCCTGCCCCCCCCCCCCCCCCCCCCAACACACACACACACACACACACACACACACACACACACACACACACACTGTTTCAAAAGATCAAGTAACGTCGTTTTGTGTACAATCTCGCCAGCAGATTAACAAGAAAATTGTGAATCTTGACCCCAGGTCACGGGCATCGGTGTTTGTCCATCTGGCACGGCGATGAAAAGTGTAGATAATCGCCTATTACTTTTGATTGCTGACAGTCATCATCGTCGTCGTCGTTGTCGTCATGGTCGTCAACGTCAACATCATCCTCGTCGTCGGTGTCAGTGTATTATCTTTATCGCTATCAACAACGTCGCGGTAATCGTGAGGAATAGTATACGAAATTGTGGGAGCAGTAGTGATGACGTTGTGCCCATGTGATCATCAACCAAAATGGCGCATTGGATTTGCATGCATATCCCTACTTGTGAAATGAAATAAATTATTTGCACCCACATGTGGGGAAGGAGAGGTCAAAGTGAGCAGGTGAGGGTGTCTGACGTCTCTTTGCATCGTCGTTGTCGTCGCCATAGTTATCATATCATCACCATCATCATCATCATCAAAAAGATCTTACTTTTACCAAAAAAAAAAATGGGAACAGCCAATGCTGACCATTTTCTTCCCCTTACAACTCGAGGAGCCTGTCCCTGCCTCCATTACTCCTCAAAATCCACCACCTCCCCCCCCCCCCCCCAGCACGTGCTAACTTCCACCCTCGTCTCCTAGCGCGTAGCGTGCCAGGGTCATCCGTCCAGAAAAAGAAAGAAGCAAAAGAAATGTCGCGGCCAATTTGTGACCGCACCCCCCCCCCCTTCCCACTCCCTTGCCTGCACACCATTCCTAATCCGCTCGCAGATTGCGCGGTCCGCCCCTGTCACCTCACATCAGCGCCGAGTATCACGTGTAATGCGAGAATAGCGCGGTGTTTTGTAGGTCAGACAGAGCAACCGCGTTATATTAGTGTCTGTCTGTGGTGTGGCCCGAGAGAGGACAGATTGTGACGTCTGTGTATTACTTGTTACGTCATTTCCTTGTTGAGGGGGGAAAGGTAACAGTTTAGATGATATGTTGTATATTTCGTAGAAAATTGTGATTGAAGTGACTAGCATATACGCGGTCAGTTACTTGTCCAGTTTCACTTCTAAACTGCTGTTAATAAATAATGATAAAAAAAAAACTTTTTAACGTAACCACTTTCTCAGCGTACCTTTGGTATTTTGTGAATGTTGTTCTCCTCAGGTGTGGAGGGGTGGGTGTTTGGGAGTTTAACGTCCTTTTCCGCCACGTATGGGTCCCAGGGGCGTAGGAACCACGGGGGCCCTGGGGGCCCCGTTCGATTTTTGGAAGGGGGGCCCGATTATCTTTCGGCCCCCCTTGCTTTTGATAAGAGGAGAGGGGGCCCACCAGTGGTGGGGCCCCCCTGCTCTGCTGTCGCAGGACACAATCCTTGGCAGTCAACACACACACACACACACACACACACACACACACCGTATGGCTCACCCGACTTAGTGGGCCCCCCTTCCTCTCAGCATCTTCCTACGCGCCTGTGGGTGATATCAAAGAAAGGGTGGGTGGGTGTTTAAGACGAGGCAAAGAGAAAAAGGCCAGCACAAAAATTTGTCCCAGAGGGGATTGAAAGCACTGAAAGTCCAACGCTCTACCATCCGAATATCCCGGTTCCCCTGTGTCCTCCTCAGTTCTTGTCAGGTGCACTTTCCGTGAACGGCAATAAATAAATAAATAAATAAATAAATAAAACGCAAATATGTTTACAGGTACCAATAAAGTCACTGTTCAAACCTTTGTTTCTGCTGGTGAAAGGGGGGGGGGGGAGGAGCCGGGGTGGCCGAATGGTAGAGCGTTGGACTTCCAATGCTCGGGTCGTGAGTTCGAATCCCGACTGGGGCCAAATATTTGTGCTGGCCTTTTTTCTCGTTGCCCCGTCTTTGATATCACCCTTAAGTGGTGGAAAAGGACGTTAAACTCCCGGACGTTAAACCCACCCGCACGCACGCACGCACAGCTGACCTGTTTGGTTTATTTTGTTCTTTCTAAATCATTTTTCCCATTTTCTTTTGTTTATGCTTTATTCAGTTGCCTGTCTACAGTACGCACTTCATGTTTGATACAAGTGTGTGCATGGATGTGATTTCCACAGATCAAATCACCGCTTCTCACTCTCCAGTCCCCCACCCTCCCCATGCTACATACATTTGCTTGTTTAAAAAAAAAAAATAAAAAAAATGGTATTTTTTGGGAGTGGGGGGGGGGGGGGGGGGTAGGGGGAGGGGTCGGGTAAGGGGAGGGGAAAGGGTGTGACGTGTGATGACCTGCAAAAATCTGTCCCTTGGATCTCACGTTTCCCAAGAAGTCTATTTTCAGCTCTCTTGTTCAAATTTTAACGGTTTCCCTCAATTGGATGGTTTTCCAGTCACATGGCACCATGCATCACCCTGTCCCGAACGGAAAATGCCTCGCTGATACGTGTATGCCAAACGTACGTGGTCCACTCTCATCATCCGCGTTCCCCCCTTGCAAGCTGCAACCACCCATCTTCTTTACAGACGGACAAACAAACACGCAGGCTCGGCGCCTCGAAAGGGAAGTTGGCAATCACAGAAGCCGGAGTCTGGCATTGTTGTGCCAAACAAAGACGGGCGAGATTAGCAGGGGCATACCGTGTACGATCTGCTCGACCTCCTCCCAACTTCTTGCTTCCGAGCTGGGCGAGAGGAGTGTCGTGGCCAATCTCTGCTGTGGCCCTTGCCTTCCTTTGTACACATTTATCTCTGTTTCCAGGGTGGTCCCTCGTGGTGTTGGGTGGCCGAATGGTAGAGCGCTGGGCTTCTAATGCTCGGGTCGTGAGTTCGTACCCGGCTGGGGCCAAATATTTGTGCTGGCTTTTTCATCGTTGCCCCGTCTTTCATATCACCCGTATGTGGTGGAAAAGAACGTTAAACGCCCAAACAACCACCCACCCTCCTTCGTGGTGTTCGGGGAGCCGGGGTTCGAGCTGGTAAAGCGTGGGACTTTCGTGAATTCGAATCTCGTTTGGGGCCGAATATTTGAACTCGCTTTTTCCTCGTTGTCCCGTCTTTGGTAGCACTCGTATGTGAGAAAAAAAAAAAAAAAAAAAAAACCGTTACCACCCCCGCCCCCTCCAAACAACCAACCAACCAAATTTCCAAATTTGTAGTGTTCACCAGCTGGTCATTGATGAATGCTTTGTACGGTCAAACCTGCGGTGGTGATGCATTCAAGGAGTGACCACCTCGTACCGTGTTTGTAACAGAAAGAAAACTGGGGACAATTAACCTGGGAATTGGTGACCTCGTTAGACAGGTGGCCTTACCAGGCAGGGTGCTACGTTGCACAGGTGGCGGCGTAGACAGATTCGACTTAAATTTAAGACCAACATTATGCACAAATGGTCGGGACAGTTTTTTATGGTCATCATTGTTGTGTATAATTATTTTTTTTAAAAATGTAAACCCTGCCCCCCCCCCCCCCTTTCATTGTTAAGGGTGCGGGTGGTGGGTGCTTGGGGGTTGAACGTGAAGGTGATATCAAAGACGGGGCAAAGAGAAAAAGGCAGGCACAAATATTTGGCCCCAGCCGCGATTCGAACTCGCCACCCGAGCATTGAGAATCCAACGCTCTACCATGTGGCCATCCCGGCTCCCCTTTCATTGCTAAGGTCTTCAGCTTTAGCAACAATAGAAGTATAGAATAATGAATATAAGAAAAAGCTGCCGCGAACAGAATCTTACAAGTAAAAAAAAATCTGCTTATTCCGGGCATGAAGAATAACGCATAATAACGCAGAATAACACTAGCAAAACCCCTTTCCCAGTTGGCTAATCTGTTGGACCCTACTAAACGTGGCTGGTGTTCGGAACCATCTTGGACCGTAATGCTAACAGCAATGGATGTCTACCTTCGTGGAGGAAGCATACAGCATACATGACTATGACCAATGGATCAGTGTATTCTGGTACCACGTATACTCCACAAAAATCACGTATTCAAAAACATACAGGGAAATTCTCCATGACAAGCTGTCGTACAACATCATGCTATCACTCTCCATAGCATACAGAAGATCAGCTTGGCATAATTATGACAAAGGAATTACAATAATCTGTTCACTTCGTATACTCCATCAAAATCACGTACGAGAAACACAAATAGTTAAAGAAGTTTGCCGTATATAGCTTCCTGATCTCTCTCACCAAAGCATACAAAGAAAATCATATCGGCAATGGGAGTGAGCGAGTGAGTTTTTCGAGCTTTAAGCCGCGCAAACACCAAAGACATTCGCGGCTAAGTGGGCCTGCACTACATGAAAAAAAAAATGTAACGTTGGACAAATGATGTAAACTGGTCTACGGGGCAGTATAAACCTAGGACATGCAGGAGACGCTGCACCTTCATGCTAATTTCTCGAACTCCCGGTTAAAAAAAAAAAAAAAAAAAGTAGAAAATAAATAGCAATTACAACTACAGTACGTAAAACAAAGATAAATACTAAGCGCATATACGGCAACTATTACAACTTATAATCTCCTAGGCTAGGCGCAATAAACCAGTTCGCAACACATGCCCAACATAACCTAGTCCTAACCACTGGTAGTGCAGACTACGGACGTGGCACGGGAGTGGTTGAAGTTGAACAACTTCCAGCACAAAGTCTACAGTAACTGCCGAAGATCCCCCCAGTCTACAGGAGATTGGCAGTGGAGGTGATTTAGGCCGAGCGGCCGGCTGTCGGCCCGGGTCGGGCGTCGCTATTATTACAGTGTCAATGGCCGACATGATTTGTCTCGACCTCTGAGCACGTGCAATCGCAGCATTGCCGACCTGACCAGGACCTCCTGACACCTCGCCATGACGGATTGTCATCAATGGAAGGGAGAAAGGGGGGAGGGGGAGAGAGAGATGGGGGAGGTGGGAAGGGGGAGGAGGGGGTAGAAGACAAGAAGGGTGGAGCGTTA
>JACVVK020000110.1:432500-447284 GCA_018292915.2 Batillaria attramentaria | reverse complement strand
GAAGAGAGCCCTCACTCCATTGGCCAGTGACAGTGGTGGTGGCAAAACCAACAAGCACTAACAGCAGCAATGTAGTCTTGGCTGACATGATCTCTTGCTGATGTGAACTGAAAATGTATATACACGAAAACTAGGTACGTGAACGTGAACGCGTGAGGTACTCAAAAGACGGTTGAGAGAGGTAGCCAATCCGAAAATTGACGTAGAAAAGCCCCCCTCCCCCACCCCTTCAAAAAACAACAACAACAACAACAACAACAACAACAACAACAAAACGTCTCTAAGAATAAACAAAATATCAACCACTCAACAACTAGTTATCCAACTAAATAATAATTGTACTTTTTCAGGGGGAAAATCCGCACCTATAATTGTCAGGCGATGCGCTCGGAAGCTGTAATAGTGGGTGCAATATTTAGTGCATAATATTAATATTCATGTAACCGCGTATGAAATATGATTTTCATATCACTTCCTGGATTTTCAAGAATCTCTCAGGGGTCGTATGTAAAAGTCGAGGTAAATTTAACCCACGGCTACGGGTCTAACCCAGACTAGGACAAAAGAAATCCAAAAAGCAAAATTAAAAAAAAAAAAAAAAAAAAAAGGAAGCGAAGAAAGGTAGGAAAAAAATCTTCTATAACGGCTGAAGCACCTTGCTGGAATGGGCCCTCTTTTTGATTAAAAAAAAAGGGGGGGGGGGGGGGCAGACAATGTAACTGGTTTAGTTCGAGGTTAGACTCTAACCCGGGGCTAAAAACCCTTACCTCGACTATTACACACGGGGCCTAGCAAACGTTTTCTTTTACCAAAGCTGATTGACAAATTCATTTCACTGTAAACCAAATCACCGACAAAATGCGTTGTGCTGGCGCATGCGCATCCAAGAGATGTCAGATGAAATGATACATTTATGATTTTAAAATTCATTTGAACTGGAGTTGATTCTTCATCCCAGTACACTTCACTTGAAAACTAAATTAACCCGAAGTCTTTTCCACAGTTGCGTAAGCTGCTCCACCAAAGATTTGGCTGAATCCACATAGTTCCGTAAAAGTTATACATACTTTGAAAGATCTCGGAACTGATACAAAAATGGCCTTTCATGGACTCCTTCAGATTTTTAAAATTATTTTTGTATGTTGTTTCCGTAGTAATAGAAACACCATTGTGAGACGGGCTGATTTTTCTGCGTTCAAAGACAACGCTTTGCTTAAAACACCATTGTGAGACAGGCTGATTTTTCTGCGTTCAAAGACAACGTTTTACCTAAGACAACGTAAATGCACGCCACGAGAACTCTCCGCATAGACAATGACAGGAAAACCTACGTCATCATGACTGACGCGTATGATGTACCAGGACACATACTCGGCTAGACTGATTTGTGTGTGTGTGTGTGTGTGTGTGTGTGTGTGTGTGTGTGTGTGTGTGTGTGGTGTGTGTGTGTGTGTGTGTGTGTGCACGAGGGCGAGCTTGTATCTTCAAAACTACTCAACCGAGTATGATCTTGACGACAAGAGGCCACTGAATGGAAACAACATACTGGACTGGTGACCATCTTGTTTTTCACGAGTTACCCGCAGACTTACAGCGTGAGAACTCATTTCACTCTCCTCAACGGGAGCCGCGATGGCCGAATGGTAGAGCGTTGGAATGTCCACGATCGGGTTGTGGGTTCGAATCCTAGCTGGAGGCCAAACATTTTTCGGGCTCCCCCCCCCCCCTCTCCCTCTTTTTCCCGTTTTTGATATCACCCTTACATGACGGTAAAAGGACGTTAAAAACCAATCAAGCAGCCACCCTCTCCTCAGCAAAACCCAAGCAAACAACCTTACATCACTCGGTGGAGGCTCCAAACATAGAGTCGTGCGGCGTATCACCTTGTCTTCAAAAAGCGTTTCCCTTCTGTCGAACTGTCGAAGTGACTGTCCAGTCGGCTGCTCCTAGCACTGAGCCTATCCGATACTTTCCACATACTGTCATGTAGACGCCTTATTCAATCAATATGGCGGAGTGTCTCTGGTGCTCAGTTCAAGATGATATCTCTAAGCTCGGACTGTACCCATGTCGTGCTCCATGTCATCTCTCAGTAATCTCCCCTGTGTCTTTGACAGTGTACCCATTGTTGGCCGGTTCAGTTTGTTCTAAAGAGAGGGTGGGTGGGTGGGTGTTTGGGGTTTAACGTCCTTTTCCACCACATAGGGTGATATCAAAGACGGGGCAACGATGAAAAAGCCAGCACAAATATTTGGCCCCAGCCGGGATCCAACTCACGACCAGAGCATTAGAAGTCCAACGCTCTACCATTAGACCACCCCGGCTCCCCTTGTTCGAGAGAGAGAGAGAGGGTAGGGGGGGGGGGGCAGTTTATACCTCCTAAAAAGTTTCGACTCAAACTAGCGGTATTACAATTCATTTCTTTCCGCCATCTTGATTAACTCCCGTGTGTCTATTCGAGTAACCGCACAGGGTGTCGGCCGGGTCACTCAAATAATGAGAACATAAAACCGTTGATCAGCAATAATTATCACGTTAGTCGCTAGATGCCTCACGCATAAATACGCGTCTTTGGTGTGACCGGTATAATTTTGGCGTCTGTCACACGGGTACTTCGCGGCGGAGTAGAACCGCCCACTGCGGCTGGGATTATGTAGGTCAGAAGTTAGGGTCTGTGACACGTCGTTTGGCTGCACTACGGTCTTATGCTCAGCACTACGATTGCGTAGTTACCATGACTACCTAACCTAAACTAACCCTCCTTGCGAACCTGAACCTCCTAATGGGGTTTACTAACTCTACGTGTGTGTGTGTGTGTGTGTGTGTGTGTGTGTGTGTGTGTGTGTGTGTGTGTGTGTGTGTGTGTGTGTGTGTGTTGTACGTGCATACGTGTACGTGTGTGTGTGTATTTAAGATTTCAAAATTGTGTGTGTGTGTGTGTGTGTGTGTGTGTGTGTGTGTGTTTTAAGATTCAACATTTCCAAATTCAAGATTTTTAATTTTGCCCATTCATATGTGGGAGGAGGAGGAGGAGGGGGGTTACAGTAAAATGTGGTTACCAAATCATGTCCAGTGCACAAAACAGTTCACGGCAAGCACTTGGATACCAACGCACTTGAAAATTGTCTGTCCACAATGTATGGCCACATCAGTATCTTACTCTGGTGCAGGCACAACCCGCCAGGCACAATCCGTCAGAAACTATCTCGCCTCCCCAACCATCAGCCTAAAAGATATCGAAGCATCAGTGCACAAGCAACAAGGTCTTTTTCAAGGTCGTCACAAAGTTCTGTAAACGGTTTTGTGTCAACTGGAGCCCGCCTGAGGATGCAGTTCATCGTGTCTCTTTCACTCTCTGTCGATCGTCAAGGTTTTTGCTTCAGGCATCATAGTTACCCCTAAAACTGCTTCAATCTAGCGACAAAAAAAAAAAAAAAAAAATCTGAGATTATTGTCTGCATGAGTTGTCTCTCTTGCATACACAGAACGCGGCGGCAAGCATGCATTTTTCGTGGCAACGCCGTGCTCTGCCACAAAAAATGCATGCTTGCTGCGGCAAGGGAGACAACTCATGCGGGCAATAATCTCTGAAACAGGCTGAAAATGTACTGTGCCGGTGAATGCGACAGAGGGTGTTGGGTGGGGTGTTCGGGGGTTTAACGTCCTTTTCCACCACATACGGGCGATATCAAAGACGGGGCAACGATGACAAAGCCAGCACAAATATTTGGCCCCAGCCGGGCTATGAACTCACGACCCGAGCATTAGAAGTCCAACGCTCTACCATTCGGCCACCCTATGCGACAGAAATCATCGCTTCTGTGCACACTGTGAAAACAGCACGTTGACCACAAAGTTGTTCAGAACTGTCCACTTTCCTTGTCACCTAGCGTGTTTGTGTTTTCCTTCATAGTGATTAGTCCTCTTGGGTCAGGTGTCGGTCATTCCTGCGTCTGCGTGTGTCTGTCTGTGTATCCGCAGTAAACCTTAACATTGGCCTTTTCTCAGAATCTGCAAACAGCAGAGGCACCAAACTTGGTTTGCTGATAGACAGCCATAAGACCTTTCAAAACATGTCATTTTGATTGACCTTGACCCAAGGTCAAGGTCACTAAAGCTGTCTGGAAATTTTGCATTGGCATTTTCTCAGAGTCTAGAAAAGCAAGTGACATCCAACTTTGCATGGTTATAGACATTGACAACACTTTTACAGACATACCTGTATTCAGTGACTTTGAGTGAAGGTCAAGGCCATACGAGCTGTTTGCAGAAAAGCTTCCAAAACTTTAACATTGGCATTTTCTCAGAAACAGTAAACAGCAGAAGCACCAAACCTGGCTTGCTGATAGACAGCAGTAAGAGCTCCCAATACACACCATTTTGAATGACCTTGACTGAAGGTGAAGGTCATTAAAGTTGTCTCATTGGGAATTTAAAGTTGCCATTTTCTCAGAATCTAGGGGTACCAGAGACATCAAACGTTCCATGGTGATAGACATTGACAAAACCTGTAGTGGCATACTTGTATTCAATTTCCTTGAGTCGAGGTCAAGGCCATTCAAGATGTTTTGCGGAAACTTTAACGTTAGCCTTTTCTTGGAAACAACAAACAGCAGAGGCACCAAACAAGGCACGATGATAGACAGATATGAGACCTCTGCAGACATACCCTTTTGAATGACCTTGACTCAAGGTCAAGGTATTTACAGCTGTCTGTTGTGAAATTTTACATGACCATTTGTACAGAAACTACAAAACTAGAGCTATCAAACTTGGCATAATGATAGTCATTGATAAGCTCTTACAGAGATCTCATTCGAATGACCTTGACCCAAGGACGAGGTCATAGAAGCTGTCCTGGGAAAATTGTTATAATTATTGCCATTTTCGGTTTTCTTAGGAACTATGAACACATGAGACACCTTACTTCAGGATAGATAGTGATAAGAGTTTTACAAACATATTCTTTTGAATGACCTTGACCCATCTCACAAGTGAGCCAAGGAGGCTTTGCTCCTCTAGTTGTTTCTAGATTGAAGCATTTTTAGGGGTCTCTGTAATGCCTGAGACTGAGGCCCTACTTTTCGACATGCATTATCCCAGCCGTAGTGGGCGGTTCTGCTCCTCCTTGAACTAGCCATGTACCAGACGCCAAAATTATACCAAAGATGTGTATTTACGTAACGCATCTAGAACATCAAAACGACTTACATAATAATTAAGCCATTGCTGATCCATGGTTTTATGTTCTCAATATTCCGTCAGCTTGGTTTGACTGACACATCACACTGTGCGGTTACTCGAATAGACACACGGGAATTAATCAAGATGGCGGAAAGAAATGAATTGGAGTGCCACTAGTTTGAGTCGAAACTTGTCAAGAGGTCCTTTTTTTTTCTTTTGAACAGGACCTGTGAACAAGTGGTACACTGTCAAAGACAGGGGAGATTACTGAGAGATGGCATGGAACCTGTATGGGTATCTCCGAGCTTAGAGATATCGCCTTGAACTGAGCACCAGAGACACTCCGCCATATTGATTGAATAAGGCGTCTACATGACAGTATGTGGAAAGTATCGGATAGGCTCAGTGCTAGGTGCAGCCGACTGGACAGTCACTTCGACAGTTCGACAGAAGGGAAACGCTTTCTGAAGACAAGGAGATATGCACGACTTTCTGCTTGGAGACACCATCGAGTGATGTAAGTTTGTTTGCTGGGGTTCAGTTTTGCTGAGGAGAGTGGTGGCAGCTTGGTTCGTTCTTAACGTCCTTTTTCTGTCAAGTAAAACGGGGGAAAGAGAAGAAAAAAGCCAGAAAAATGTTTGGCCTCCAGCCAGGATTCGAACTCACGACCCTAGCGTGGACATTCCGACGCTCTACCATTCGGCCAACGCGGCTCCCTTTGAGGAGAGTGAAATGAGTTCTCACGCTGTAAGTCTGCGGGTAACTCGTGAAAAACAAGATGGTCACTAGGCCGATATGTTGTTTCCATTCAGTGACCTCTTGTCGTCAAGGTCGTACTCGGTTGAGCAGTTTTGAAGATACTAACTCGCGCGCGTGCACACACACACACACACACACACCACACACACACACACACACACACACACACACACACACACACACACACACACACACACACACACACACACACACACACACACACACAAATCCAGCAAAATATGCGTCCTGGTGCACCATTCTCGTCAGTCATTATGACGTTCACAAGTTGACGTCATTGTCAGTTATACTTGCATCGTGCTTTGTCTGTGCGGAGAATTCCAGTGACGTGCATTTATACCACAAAAAGTTGTCTTTGAACGCAGAAAAATCAGCCCTTTACTATGGAAACAACATAAAAAGAAAAGCAAATCTGAAGCCGTCCATGTAAGGCAATTTAAGAAAAAAAATCAGATCCGAGATCTTTCAAAGTATGTATAATGTTTACGGAAATATGTGGAGCGAGCCAAATCTTTGGTGGAACAGCTTACGCAACTTCGAAAACGACTTCGGGTTTATTTTGTTTTAAGTGAAGTGTACTGGGACGAAGAAACGACTTCAGCTGAAAAAAATTTCTTAAATCATAAATTTATATATTATCTGACATCTCTGGATCGATGTGCGTGCGTACATTGCCATTGACTTGGTCTACAATGAAATGAATGTGTCAATCAGCTTTGGTAAAAGAAAACGTTTGCTGACAGATTCTTGAAAATCCAGGAAGTGATATGAAAATCATATTTATTTTCATATGCGGTTGTTTGAATATTTATGCACTAAAATTTGTACTCACTATTATTGTAGGTATGGATTCCCCCCCCCCCCTAGAAAAAAAAAAAAAGTACAATTATTTGGTTGGATAACTAGTTGTAGATATTTTGTTGTTTCTCAGAGATTTTTGTTTTGTGATTGTTTTGTTTTTGTTGTTTGTTTGTTTGTTTTTGTTTTTTTTTTTTTGGAGGGGGGGGGGGGGCGGCTTTTCTACGTGAATTTTCGGATTGGCTACCCCTCTCACCCTCGTTTTGAGTACCTCACGCGTTCACGTTCATGTACCTAGTTTTCGTGTATATACCTTTTCAGTTCACATCAGCAAGAGATCATGTCAGCCAAGATTACATTACTGCTTGTTGGTTTTGCCACCACCACTGTCACCGGCCAATGGAGTGAGGGCTCTCTCTCTCTGTCTCTGTCTCTCTGTCTCTCTCTCTGTCTCTCTCTTCTGTTGATAAACGTTGACTGGCATTGTTATCCAATGCATGCTGAATGTCTTTCCTCGGGTCAGAACAATACCTGACCCAAAGAATTTTGAAAACTATTATTACTTCTACTTGAGTACTATAATGATAATGACAATAATCATGTCAGTAGACCAGACCCTTGCAATGATTCGTTTCTTAATTTACTGCCAGACCTAAGGAGAATTGTACAATGATTCGATATCCCCCCCCCCCAAAAAAAAAAAAAAAAAAAAAAACAAAAAAAAATCGTGACACGTAGTTCAGACAGTTCGAAAACGACCAGTGCAAACACACCACCACCACCATCATCACTACCACTAATTCTGCCATCTTCATCGCTGTCCTAGTTGTCATCATCATGCATGCACTATCATCGTCATCACTATCATCGTCATCGTCGTCGTCATCATCACCACCATCACCACTTTTATCATCATCCTCATCACTATTATCGTCATTATCATCATTGTCATCGTCGAAAACGACCAGTGCAAACACACCACCACCACCATCGTCACTACCACTAATTCTGCCATCGTCATCGCTGTCGTAGTTGTCATCATCATGCATGCACTATCATCGTCGTCACTATCATCGTCATCGTCGTCATCGTCATCATCACCACCATCACCACTTTTATCATCATCCTCATCACTATTATGATCATGCATGCACTATCATCGTCATCACTATCATCGTCGTCGTCGTCATCGTCATCATCACCACCATCACCACTTTTATCATCGTCCTCATCACTATTATCGTCATTATCATCATTGTCATCGTCGTGACTCTGTTTACATGACAGCCTGCCCCGCTGATATCCCACTACTGCACCAAGAAGGAGCGTACGCAGCATGCTTCTATATCTCCCCGGACGGAGTCTATAAAGACTATGACTCCGCGAAGGTACTCTCTCTCTCTCTCTCTCTCTCTCCATAATGCGGCTCCACCTTATTTAGCATCTCTTGTCGGACTGGACCATACGCGTGTGAGGACTTCGAGGAATAACACTCTTCCCCTACCCCTACCTCGCATAGATTTGTTTAAAACTAGTCTCTCTTTCGCAGGAGCTTTTCTCTGGAATTCATTGCCATCATGTATTAAAACGGTCCATTCACTGCGAACATTTAAGCAGTTACTTACGCAGTACCTTGCAAACCTCATGTAGCTCGAAAGCACATACTAAAACTGAGGGACACCCATTACCTCACTGTTCGAGGTTTCTGATATGTAGTATCATGCTCTTTCAAAATTTCAAATGTAAATGCATATATAGACATGTACATGTATGTATTAGTCCACGCTGAAACTTGCTAACTTGATGAGTGCTTGAGAGAGAGAGAGGAGAGAGAGAGAGAGAGAGAGGAGAGAGAGAGAGAGAGAGAGAGAGAGTGTCACCTGTAAATATTTGATCTCAATGTTTTAATTTTCTTTGCTAGATGTGTTTTAGTAGTGTGTAGCAACGGCAAGTTTGTAAATTGACGATCTTCTCTGTCAAAACTTTAACCGTTGGAAAATAAAGTTTCATCTTCATCATCCTCTCTCTCTCTCTCTCTGTCTCTCTCTCTCTCTCTCTCTCTCTCTCTCTCTCTCTCTCAAATACGTACTTAATTAAAGGTAAGATGAAAAGTTAAAGGCTCTGATGTTCGTAACGCCGCTGAGATGGAAAACTGTCGCTTTCGCAGTTGTGAGGCTGTTTACCAGATGGATGTTTCGGGGGCAGACGGTGGTCTGGGGGCAGTCGGTGGTCTAGTGGTTAAGAGACTTTTCACCAATGCGAGAGGTGACGGATTCGAGTCCCACTGGGGGCGAAGAATTTTTCCTTCTCGTATGTGGCACCGTTCATTCGAGCCGACCGTCGGGGGTTCTCTCCGGGTACTCCGGCTTCCCCCCCCTCTGCTTTGGAAATGTTCACCCCACCAAATTTGAAAAAAAAAATGCAATTCTTAATTCCGAAATTCAAATAGCTGAGCTGGCCCTTCGCACCACGTGATTGTAATGTGTTTATGTCCAGTGTGTGAGAGAATGCGTGTGATTCACGTGAGCGTGCGTGTTGGGTTCAGTTCGCGGCCCTTTGAGCCGATTCATGAAATTGGGAAAAGCGCCTATACAATGCTCAATATTATTATTATTCATTTTGGCCATTGAGACCGTTTTCGTGACTTTGTGGCTTCTAATGTTAGAGAAAAACGACTTTCTTTGAGCCTACAGTCCATCTTTGAACAGACAGGGACTTGAAAGCGCTCAGTACTAGTGCTGTAAACCGGTTCGGAAGTCAAACCGGTTCACGAACCGCGGTTTGGTGACGAAACCGGTTTTTTTAAACCGGTTAACCGTGTACCGCGTGGTGGTATTACTTGGTCTATGATATTGTGACGTCATCTGCAACAAAGAGGCTTGTGTCGTACATGGACATTTTGCGATGTTAAGTTTTCAAAAACAGCAGTGTTTCCCAGTTAACTTGACAGCGATGCCGGGTGGTGGCGGCGCATATGCTTATGCAGGTTCGATGTCCCCCCCCCCCTCCCAGTTTGATTTTCGCCTGCATTCTTTACACACACAGCTTCCCCTTCAACCACCTTCCCTCCTACTTCCTTCACGCGACAAAAGGCTTCCAGATTTGGGACTTCCCCTTTGGATTATCGATCAGACGTTCTGCCGTGTTGTGATTATTGATACACTCGAGTTATACCCCTTTCCTCGTGTTCGGCAGTTTCCGGAAAGGCCCGAGAGTTGCCGAGCGAACCACAGTTCAGCAAACAAACCGGTTTACCGAACCGCCGAAAATTCAAACCGGTATAAACCAGTTTTCGTGTTTTTTTTTTTTGCACCACTACTCAGTACTATGGCAGCGGACTGAGGACCAACCAGACGGCGTTGATTGGTGGGTATTTTTAGACGATTTGTCGAGTTCCAGTTTGTTCAGAAATAGACCGTAGGCTCAAAGGCAGTCGTATTTCTGTAATATTTAATACTGACTCAGTGGTGGCAGCGTCTGTGCGATGCATTTTTGTTGTTGTTGTTGTTGTTGATGTTGTTGTTGTTGTTCAACATAGTGGGAGTGGCTCATCCTGACAAATGCCGCATGGAATTTCGTTTTCAGGCGGACTGCATCACCAGAGGAGGAATACTGGCCGAGCCCAGGAGTCTTCACGTCGACCAGTTCATCGCATCGCACATCAATTCACTTAGCTCCCCCTGTACGTCAACTTTTTTTTTTTTCTGCCCAGCTCTTCGCTAGCTCCAGTGGTTTTCCTCCCAGGTCATGGGTGGAATCCACGGAGGGCTCAGGAGCTGGAGCAACTTTATTATGTATGGTGATGGAGATGACAATGATGGTATGATGATGCTGTGGAGGTCCATGTGGTTTGGGACTGCGGGACAGGACCGAATTCCACGTTTCCTGTCATAAATATACCGATGTTAACCAGGCCCGGGAACAGCGGCACGTCCGGTGCCGTCCATGTAACCATCCACATAATGAGATATGTTATACTGAGGGAAGCACCCCCAAAGTTGCACCCGTGAAGTGGGGGAACTCTGCCTGTGTGGCAACAGCCTCCCCATTGGGTCCATGGCACACCCGCTCTGGGTAGGAGCTGACCTAGGTAGGATTGTTCGACCGCCCGCGCAAAGTGTAAACAACATTGTACCGCACTAAGAGCTGTACTAATCATCAAGGTAGAATATTTCGAGCGTACAGGCGCACTCACGAGCGAAACAGTTCCAAAACATAAGCTGGCAAAAAAGGAATTACCCCGTTTAACAACAACAACAACAACAACAACAACAACAACAACACAACAACAACTACAACAACAACAACAACAACAACAACAACAAAAATCACTCTGGATGAAGTCGTTTTCACTCATTGCCGACTTTGACCGCGCGCCGTGGAAGACCAAGGCACTGTGTGCGTGCACAATTTTTTTTTTTTTTTTTTTTAAGCATTGTTGTTGTTGTTGTTTTAAAGAGGTCTTCCTCGGATGTTTCATAATCGTGTTTGGTATGGTCTCAAAGATATAATCATAATCACTTTCATGTAAAAATATTTTTGACTGGAAAAATAGGGCATAGCGGCCACAGTGAGAGCAAAGATAACATTAGTTGTGGGTGCTTGGTAACAGTGTCCTCACGCCTTGAGAGCAACGCCCGCAGGCTCTAGGTGTGTGGTTGGCAACAGTATACAAGCACTCCGCAGAAACGCTGGGTGCATGGGCGTAAAAAAATATAGCTAGACCCCTTTTCACGTTTCCTCTGCTTTCAAAGCCACCTTCTACTTCGTTGGAGCTAACGACGTGGCTGAGGAGGGCACTTGGAGGTATGAGAGTGACGGAGATTTGCTGGGGTACACCAACTGGCCACCAGGCGCTCCGGACAACGCGGACATCAACGGCTTCAACGAGCACTGTCTATCCTACTTTCCAACTCTACAATCTGGTGCGGTATGGAACGATGTGATATGCAACTACCCGTCTGGATACATCTGTCAGTATGGACCAAAGGGTGAGGGAAATACGCAAACATGATAGCAATATTGGTGATGGTGATGATGATGATGATGGTGGTGGTGGTGATGATGATGATGGTGGTGGTGGTGGTGGTGGTTGATGATGATGATGGTGGTGGTGGTGGTGGTGATGGTGATGATGATGATGGTGGTGGTGGTGGTGATGATGATTGGTGGTGATGATGATGATGATGGTGGTGGTGGTGATGATGATGATGATGGTGGTGGTGGTGGTGGTGATGATGATGAGTGGTGGTGGTGATGGGGACGGAAGTATTGATGATGATATCATGGTTCTGATAGTGATGATGACAGCGTCGGAATTTGTGGTTTATGATGACGATGGCGGTTATGGTAGTGATGATGCTGGTGGTTGTAGTAGTGTTGATGATGGTGGTTTTGGTAGTGATTGTGACGGTGGTTGTGCTAGTAGTGACGATGTTGGTGGTTGTGGTAGTGATGATGGTGGTGGTGGTGGTTGTGGTCGTGATGATGATGTTAATAATGATGATGATGATGATGATGATGGTTGTGGTAGTGATGATGCTGGTGGTTGTAGTAGTGTTGATGATGGTGGTTTTGGTAGTGATTGTGACGGTGGTTGTGCTAGTAGTCACGATGTTGGTGGTTGTGGTAGTGATGATGGTGGTGGTGGTGGTTGTGGTCGTGATGATGATGTTAATAATGATGATGATGATGGTGGATGGTTATGGTAGTGATGATGATTATGGTGGTGGTGGTTTTGGGTGTGATGATGAGGACGGTAGTGGTGGTGATAATAATGGTGGTAATGATGATGATCATGATGGTGGTGCTGGTGACGGCGATGATGAATATTGCGACGACAACGATAATGATGATGGTGGTGATGGCGATGATGAATATGGCGACGATAACAATAATGATAGTGATGATGATGGTGGTGGCGGTGATGGTTTTGACGAATCGACGATGTCGTCGTCGACGACGACGGCGACGACGATGATGATGATGATGATGATGTAGTTGACGGTGGATGGAGTAAGTACGTCCCCTCTGAGTGCTCCACAACTTGTGGCGAGGGCACGAAGACGCGGGTTCGCACGTGCACCAACCCAGCACCTGCATTCGGCGGCGCCAGCTGTGCAGGCTCGGACACCGCGCTCTCAGCCTGTGACAACCCTGCCTGCTCAGGTTAGCTGCTTTTGCTTTGTTCAATCCACGTCTCCACTCGGCAAGACCCGAGGCCAAAGCACGGCCCCGCCCCTTTCCTCTCAGTGCCGTGTATTGGCAAAACACAGTACGTCCATGACGCCGTTTTATGGATAAATAGATGATTTCAAGATGAACGACATCTACGTTATGGTCTGTTTCCTCAAATGACGTCAGTGAACTTACTACAGTACTTTCTTTCCAAGTTTCAGTCATATCAAACTACTCGTGCCTCCCACGTTGTCGTGTATGGCAAAAAGCTTGCCAGACCATGCCACGTGTTGTGCTAATTATGCCGCGGGACGCGATTGGCTGAATTCTGTTGGCTCGGCACTTTTGACTGACAGCAGTGTAGTCGTCCATTCTTCCCCATTAGGGCACTGATGCCCAACACAGGCTAATGGGCAAATTCCCCAGTTCATTTTTCGCATGAAGCCACGCTGTGGACCGTTCTGGAATGCTAGTCAAAGCTATATCCATGCGTGTTCGTGGCCTCCACGCCCACATCCTCGATGAGAGGGTCACCGTGACCAGCGGGATACCAGCCTTCGAGATGCTGTCACTGTCCAGGTGTTCAAGTGATGTAATGCTTGACACCGCTAGAACAACTCATAACGATTTATGGTTTTATATATATATATATATCTCGAAGTTAGCGGTTTTAACCTATTTACGCCTATTCACATTGATCAAAGTCACTGACCATGACTGTAACGTAAATACTCTCTCTCTCTCTTCTTCTTCCTCTTTAGTCTGAACGAACTTTGACTTGGGATCCTTGTCTCACAATGTCGTCTGTTTGATGTATGACGTATTTCTGCATGGCTTTGTAATGCCCCCTTCCCCCGTACCCCTTTGCAAAGGGCATAACGCCTACGCAATAAATGATCTGAATCTGAATCTGAATCTCTCTCTCTCTCTCTCTCTCTCTCTCGTCAAGGTTGTAATCATGATTGATCAATGTTTGAAGAATGTCTACAGATGTGAAAAAAGCATACTAAAACCACGCGAACCTCCATTAGCAGTTTTATACTATGACCCTCATCCTCATCTTTTTTTCCCTTCTTTCCTCCAGACGCGTGTTCTGCCAACCCGTGTCTTAATGACGGGACCTGCACTGTTATCAACAACACCACTCGGGAATGTGCCTGTCTAGTTGGATACAACAGGCCGGACTGCGAAGGTGAAACACACACACACACACACACACACACACACACACACACACACACACACACACACACACACACACACACACACACACACACACACACATTTTCCGTTTAGGTGCGAAAGAGGATCAGAACGTATGGGACTGTCCACTCCCAGTAATATCAGATTATCTAACATGCTTTGCCAAAAAAGGTAAATACTATCTAAAGCAGGTTACTAGAATGCTTGCTTAACGCCCCATGTATCATAGAGAGCCAATTCAGGGCAGGTAATATAGAGCCTCTTTAAACACAAACAACAACAACAAAAGAAGAGAGAGAGAGAGAGAGAGAGAGAGAGAGAGAGAGAGAGAGAGAGAGAGAGAAAGAGAGAGAGAAAGAGAGAGATTTTAATTTTACAACGGTAATACTCTCCCAACAGGTACCACATTCCAACTTATCGTTGCAAAATTACACACATTTGCTAAGGTTTTATACAAATTTAACAAATAAAAAATAAATAAATGAAAAACCCCGACAAAAATACAGAGAAAGAAAGAAGGGGGGGAAAAAAGATATCTAAAAATAAATTATACTTCAAAACTCTTGGAAGAGGAACACAATCATGAAATACATGTAATTATTGTTAGATTCTGAGTCAGAAATAGAAAAGTAATCACGCATACTG